>CAEFZX010002725.1:0-59815 GCA_903066825.1 Alfaro cultratus | reverse complement strand
TTCTCACCCACCGCGGGTGGTTTCTTCCTCTGAGCTCGGGTCCTCTACCAGAGGCCTGGGAGCTTGAGGGTTCTGCACAGTATCTTGGCTGTGCCTAGGACTGCACATTTCTGGACTGAGATGTCTGATGTTGTTCCTGGGTTCTGTTTTAGCCACTGCTCCAGTTTGGGGGTGACCGAGGGCCCCGATCACCACAGGCACCACTGTGGTCTTCACCTGCCAGGCCTTTTCCGGTTCCTGTCTGAGGCCCTGGTATTTCTCCAGTTTCTCGTGCTCCTTTTTCCTGATGTTGCAGTCACTTGGTATTGCCACATCCACCACAACTGCTTTCCTCTGTTGTTTATCCACCACCACAATGTCTGGTTGGTTCGCCATTATCATTGTGTCTGTCTGGATCTGGAAGTCCCATAAGATATTTAATGTAAGATTTTTGAGCAGTCAAAAAAATAAATAAAAATAGACTCACATTTGTTAAAACTTTGGTTATTTTTCGAGAGATGTTATTTTTGAATTAATACAGAAACTTTTTTTTTTTCAGAAAAGCGACTCCCAGCTGAAAAGCTAGAGGGTAAAAAAAAAACATGTCAACAACAACAACAAAAAAAAACAATAAAAGACACATCTGTCTGATTAACAGCACTCTTATTTATGGGAGTTTATGAAGATGTAAAATCAACTGCTCTAACAACTGTAGTTGATATGTTTTTACATGTTGTTTTAATGTGAATAATCAGTACATAAAAACATCTCTGAAGGATGACTTTTTTTTTTTATGTATGCCTTTGGACGATTCCATCACACATGTTAGATGCTTACAACTATGTTTACCTTTTCAGTTTTTGTGATTTATGATAATATATTTGTTCACAGAAACTTTTAATAAATTACTAAATTCAGGTTACATTTTTTAAAATTAGAAACCTTAAACAAATTTATATACATCTGACATTTGTTATCTTTTAAACTTTTGACCCATTCTATCCGTTCCACTAATCCTCTTTAGTATTTGTGTTATTTTTGGCTTGGTGGTCTGTTGCACTTGCAATGAGACCTACTTTAATGTTTTGTGTTTGCACTAAAGAGCCTCTGAATACACTGTAACACTTGGGCTTAGCCCCAGACATTTTATCTAATTAATCGATCAATACATAATCAGGAAGTAGACCACATGTGGTCATTGAAACAGCTTTTATCCCAATTATCCAATTAAATTAGATTAGACTTCATTTTAAAATAGGCTCTGGGCAGATAATTAGGAAAATAATTATTTCTCACATACTTTTCATTCAAACTGGATGATAAAACCTTTGAAGAAACAAAATTGCATTTTCTGCAAATGTGTCACATATTAATGCGATTTAAACAAAACTGCATTTATCTTAAAAATATAGTTTTGTTTCACTCTCTTGAAACTTAAGAGCCTACCGTCATTTGTAAATAATATTTAGACTATTGACTTATTGGGGTTAAAACCACATAATCCTTTAAATTTTATTTGATTTCCATATAATCCCCACCTCATTTATGTTGTCTTGTCCTGATGGAAATTAGCTGACCTTGGAGCAGCATGTGGACCTCCTGGTGGGGGAGCACAACCTGGCCATCCCTCTGATTACTTTACTTTACTTTAGCCTGCCGTGCCTGCTGACACATTCAGAACTTAAACACGGGTTCAAAGTCAGGAACAAAACATTCATCCAATGCCTCACAATATGCAAAGGTTCATTATGCTCATTGAGTTCAGTCATTTGATTGGAAATTTCAGTGCAGACATTGAAAAATTAACACTCATTTCATTGATGCTTTGTCAACTCAGACTTAAATCACATGTTAAGTGAGTAGATAGAAAAGAGTACCTACCTCAGATTGTTTGGTTCTTGACAGAACATTTGACAGGAGTGAAGAACCAACATGTTTTCCTGTCTGTCATGCCTCAACGTATCCTCTTCAGTACCTTAAATATCTCTAAATCTGCTAACTTATACTTTTTTGTATACAAACTGCTACAACCTTTGCTTCCTCTGGGCTGTGCTGGGATGTTTACTTAATACATCTTATCATAAAAACAAGCCCAGGAGAGTAAAATGTATATAATTTGCTTGTGACTTCAGCTAAGTTTCACTGCCTAATGATCTAATCTGCAGGGACTCTCAAAAATTGTAAGCAAGTTGAAGCAAAAATGGGGTTAATTATGACAAAAAGTGACACATTCAAATAAGTATATCAAATTATCTCAAGTGCAAGTTAACAGTTTAATTTTTTTGTTCGAAGTTGAAATGAGAACAGAGAACATATGAGATTCAGAGACTTCTGGCATCATGCAGAGTCATTTTCTAGACTTTAGATTTTAAAGATGTCTCTGTTGTCTTCAGTTCGCTGAAATGTTCTACTTTTAGAACAAGTGGTTAACTTCAATGTCCTGTTGATGTTAAGGGGGGCTTTCCTATGCTCCTAAAAAGTTTTCTAGTTTTAAAGATGTTTCTTGAGTTAAACAAGAAAAGCTCTGCTAAAAGCTTTTAGCAGAGATTTTGAAATATTCTTGGTTTATTTTGGATGCCTGGCTTTTTGTACATCTTGCCTGGACCTTCAACCTCAGTTAATTTAAAAATTGTAATAAAATTCCTGTGTGCGCTTTGTGGTGGTCGGTTTTTAACGATCCCTTCGCTCTTCTGGAGATCATCTGTGTTTTGGGGTCATTGTCATGTTGAAAGACAAAGCAATGATTAAGTCCCAGTTTTGCTTTACGTTTTCTTTAAAAATTTTCAAATGTCCTTCTTTCTTAATGATTCTTTCCACCTTGACAAGCTTCTTAGTTGACGCGTGCGCGTATCAGGACGCAGAATAGTGACATTTGTTGAGTATCAGAGACGTTCAGTTTGGATTTGATTCGGATACGTATCGGATATGGGTCGCATTCGAAAAGAATCCGACCTGTGCTGTTCAGACTGTCATGAAAAGATCGGATACGTCAAAAAATCGAGATTGGGTCACTTCAGGGCGCAGTGTGAGCGCAGCTTATCTAACCAAGAAAAATGCTTTCGGTGAGTTAGATCTATCTTCAGGATATCTCTTGGCTTATTTCAGTCTGATTTGAAGATGTCTCTTCTGCAGAAGTTGATTTTTCTTGGTCTGCAAACTCTCTCTCTGTACCTGTGAAGAGATGTCATGATTGTATTTTTTATTTGGCCAAGTTATTCATTAGTTGTTGCGGGGTCGACATAGACACCTGTCACAGCTTTTCTTTCCAGGGTCTTTGAAATCTTTCTCTTCCTGCCTCTGCCGGACTTGTTCTGTGCTGTATTGTTCCCTTGGAAACTGTGATAACTTTGTTTTATTCTTCTCCTCCTTTGTGAGCACTAAATATTATTTTGTTAATTTGCTCTTGGCATTTTTTTATTCCACCAATAGGTGTAACCATTTTTTAAGTCCTTAAACTATGTATAAATTTGAAAAATATCCTCTGGCTTAACTCGATTTTACAAGTTTTATGCATAGTAAAGTCATTCCACTCAAACTGCATGATTAGGTGTGCAGTGAAGTGCATTATATCTCTTTCTCTCTTGTTTGGGTTGCTCCATCCCCTAAAACCAGTTTCAGATTGTTTTTGTCGTTTTCACTTGTGTACTTTCACAGAACTCACAATATATCCTGCATAGATAATATGTATAGCAAAATGACTCACTACTGCCTTTTTTCAGTGGTTTTGATAAGCTATACATTTGATTGAATATACCTCTATGAGAGATGTCTTTTTTACAGAGAAAACTTTTAAATGATGTGATAAAAAAAAAAGCGTAATCTAGAAATGGGGATGAACATCTGGTCTTGGTGGATTAAAAGGTTATTTTTGTTTGAGAAAGGTAGAGTTTACAATTACATAAACAATGGATTCCAATTTAGAAGATTTTGTGGTTTTCCAGCTCTAACATACATTTGGTTTGGGTGGCTATATCATGCACACGGACCACGTTCACACTTGTGTGCCAGAGCTAGAGATAATTACTGCACAGACACATAACTGCTGATTTACACATTCTGATTATCTCAGAAGACACGTCTGTGGAAATTTCTTCTCTTTTTCTCAAAAGCTATCATTTGTGACTCCAAATGTAGGATTCCATTTGGTAGACGGAGTACGGCTGCTTCACACATAAAAGAATATAGCCTTCACCGCTCTTTCCTGAACGGTACAAACTAAGTCAGGCTGTGTCAAGGACACCAACAGATACATGGTGTAAGTCTTTGTTCTGCCACAGCATGACATGCAGCTATAATTTATCTGTTCAAGGCAAATTACTAACATTTATATGCTCTGTCTGTGCTTTCTGCCTCACATTTTCTTCGTTTCTTTTTTCTTATCTGTTTCTACATTCCTTTGGTTTACCCAGCAGGCATGATTATTGCATGAAAATACTCGAAATTTAGCTTTACAACTTCTTTCTAGACTCTACCTGACTATCAACAGAAATAGATATCAGTTTGCAGAAACACACAGTGGAAACATTTAGAGCATGTAGTACACTCTTGACCTGCTGTTGAAGTGTGCACCTGTAGCTGTTCAAGGTTTGCAAACACAATGAAGAAATTCTCAATTGCATCTTTTTTTTTGTATCAATCTTATGCAGCCAGTGTTATTCACTTTTTATTTTTTTCATGAGTACTTCATTCTTTATGTAACAGTTGAATAATAATTTATATTTTGTAGCTGCTTTCTGGTCATGATGGCTAGGTACGCTGCAAACTGAGGCGTGTATATAATAATATGAAAAATGAATGAATGACGCTGAATATTTCTATTTCTGTATTAAAAATCTAAGATAAAAACTATTTTCAATCACTTTTTCAGTTACAATTCCCAACAGTAGAAAGGAAAGTGAAGGAACGTGAAATAAAAACAGGTACAGAAAAAGTGGAGATTAAAAACTGAGGCAGAAACTTTTCTTTGGTTGTTTGTTTTTTTTCCCCACCTTTATTCTTGTAAATTTAGGTTTATTATCACACTGAACTATTAACCTCTAGCTCACCATTACTTTGAAGGACCTTTTGACTGATTAATGACCAGATTGGCAGCAACCTGGCTAATATCCAGAGGAGCAGAGCAACCTGAAACCATTTCCTCATTAGCTACAGTGCTGCATGAGGGCCAAAATGTAAACTATTGTGCTGCCACCTGTGGCTACAGGCTTATCACAGGAGGCTGTTTCTATTTCAAAGTCAGCCACTGACTTGGTTAATGATAGGCAGAGCCAGGAACTGAACGGCTGGTTCTGACAAATGAAAGAAGGTTACTCAGTTGCGTTAGCATTTGTGCGACTAGTGACTAGCATGTCTAGGCTGGTCACTCACTGGATTCCCTACTTCCTGTGGTGTTCATTACCATGAACAGACCGGCGTTGGAATTAGAGAAACTAACAACTAGCATGCTTAAGCTGGTCACCTTGTGACAGACAAAAATCTGCTTGATTCTCAGATGTCAAGGAGAACATAATCTGATTGTCCAATCAGGAATTACAGGACGTAATGGTAATTTTAGGAAAAAAAGTGTTGGAGAGGGACAAAGAAACTCAAAGTTTGTGAAACCACCAGTGCTTGAAACAAACTTTGGGAGAACGTCAGGGACGCAGCAGGGAAAGCTTGGGTTTTGTGAGGGTCAGAAATGGCTGTCTAACGGGATCTTTCTCTCTGGAGGTTACTCCAACAGAAACCTTTCAAGAGAAACAAATGGAGTTTGAAAGAAGAGTCCAGCAGCATTTTCAGTTGGAGGATTCAAGGTTGTTTTTTGAATCATGGTGCATGTTCAGACAGGGACTACTCATAAAAGTGGTTTAACTTAATGTCACAGAATCTGGACAAAATAAATGTTGATTAACAATGGAGTGACTTAATTAAAGGTAAGGGAGAGTTCAATGCAGCTTTATAAGCAGTTCAAAAAAAATCAGAAAAACATTAATTATTTTGATAAGGATTCCTAATTTAGTACTTTATTTGAAAATTGAGACAGTTTTCAGATGCAACTGTCAATAAAAGGTCTAAATCTAAATGGTGACTCACTCTACATTAATAGTATATTTTATTGTTTGGAGGTATTTAGCTACTATATATCTCATGCATTTTTTTTCTTTGCGGACTGGGTGCCTTTTTTAAAAATAGCCTAACTCAGCTGCTGAAGAAGAGTGAACTTCTGGATGAAATCCCTACGGACCTGTCAGAACCAGAGAAGGCTCTTTTTTTCTTCTACTTTTTGTGACAGTTGCTGGACAGGAAAGGGGGCAGAGAGAAACATGCAGTAAATGGCCGAGACTAGAGGTTGAAGCTGAGACAGCTGTGTCAACGGTGGACCCAGCACTGGGCTCCTCTTTCCACGCGGCCGCCTTGGAGGCCATTTTCAAAGAGATAATGAAAAAAAACCCAAAATAAATTTTCTGAAAATGCTGGTTCACCAAAATATGCATATAGTTTAAACTACACACATACAGATTAAACTATACTTTCATGCTTATGACAATGCGTAATCATTTTGTCAAACATGTATCTTGTTTATGATTCATCAGAAAGTAGTAGACTTGGAATAAGCGCTGACCAAGGTGAAGGCTTAAGACACGCAGACCATGGCATATAAAGGCGATTTGTCCTGAATTTGACCCTAAATTTTAGCTTTTAATTTTATATAAAATAGTCTATAATTCCACCATTTCTGTGTTGTTTTTTTTGTCCTACCTATTTTGCAGTCAACACTGAGATGGATTATTCTGTAACCTCATGACTTTGCACTCACCTCTCGTTATCCAATAATCTGCTGGATTGCTGTTCTAAATCCAATCCTGTCCAATCTTCCCCCTTTCCTCCCTCCTATTCTAACTATAGGACATTTTGAATCTGGAATTTTAGTGAGGTAAATTTATAAACCATAACATCAGCTGCATAAAAAACAGATAATTAAGAGTGTATTTCTTGACAATTCTGCCAGATTCCTAAAGTGAGTGTGCATGATGTGACCTTTTGGGGATGATGTAAAGAAGCTAAGTTTTATATTAAAAAAATCATACTAAATACTATATGGTGCTATAATAGTATTTTAGAATATTTCTTGAAAACCAGACACTTATGTCTTGTGGAATTGTGGTCTTAAGATTTTGCTTAATCATAAGTGTATTTTCTAGGAGAGCAGAGTTGCCGTTTTTACAGGATGATATAAAATATTCCTCCCTTTTTTGCAGACTTGACTAGTGAAGTGCCAAGTTTTTACTTGCTGATACAAGTTTACTCATGCAAAATGACAGACTCTGACATGGAAAGCATCAACTAACAGGTCCTTGCAAAACTGTAAAGATGGTTCAGCAATCTTGATTTTATATCCGTAATGCTTTGCGTGTATCTCATTTTAATTTTTGGTAAACCAGATTTAAGCCACATATTTTCAAAAACTCCTATTTAATCAATTTTAGAAAGTTTCAAATTCAAAATAGAAACATAAAAATAATGGAAATTTGGTATTAATATGTTTTTAAGTACAAAAATATGCAGTGTTTCATGTTTGAAATGAATCTTTTGTGACTTCTGTGAGTTATGCAATTTTAGAGCATAAAATCAGTAACAATTGAAGATTGAATTCACAAACACTGTTTGAAAGATTTCTGTATTAAGGGTGTGTACTAAAGGATAAAGTCAAATTAAATGTCCTGTTTTATTAGCTATAAGGAATACTCATCGAAATAAACAGACAAAAACAACCATAATAAATTATTCTGTTTGTGATTAATCTTTAAGATTATTTTAACAGTTTGAATTTAGTGACTGCAATATATAAACTGTTCGATGATATTCTGATTTTCTCAAATGCACTTGTGCCACTTTTTATTAAAGAGTGTTTGTGTTGTTGCTAAGGTAGATAAAGCATTTAAGGTCTGTGGCTCAATCTGGGTGTGCTGCATTACTTCAGCATTCTCACAGATCCAAACGCTGGTCAAAGCATGCATAGGTCAGAAACATGTAGTGTACATTTAGCAAACGTTTTTACCTTTGCATACAAAGATGCTGCATTGGTTTATGTGTTAATCTGAAATTTAAGTGTTATATTTACTTATTTACCAGTATTATTTAATGTGGAAGCAAAAAAATAAAGTAAATCTGAGACATTTTCCTCCTGACATTCCATTCCCCTGTCTTTCCTTTCCAAAGTTAAAACCATGTCTGTAACACAGGACGGATTAATGAGAACAGGGAAGCTAACATCTGCTCAAGGTGACAAGCAGGCATGCTGGGAGAAAGGTGGAGCCTTGTTTGAGCAAGAGATTATCAATGTTCTGGGGAATGTCTTCCTGCCAGCTGTCAGCATGTTGTACCACAGAGCTTTCACTTCCCTCTACAGTCAGCTGGAATATTGAGAGATAGTGTAGCATTCAACCTTAGCAGTTCTAAAAGAGTTACTCCTGTTTATTACAAATATAATATTCAGATTTGCATATAATCTTATTACTGCAGACGTCGTTTTGTTTTTCTGTGAAGTGTAAGACCCAGTTCTGTTATTGCATCCGCTACATACAGTCTTGAAGGGCGTGAATACTTATGAAAATAAAAATAAATATAACAATTATTAGCTACCACCAAACTAATTTAAAGAACCTAAGAAATTATGTCATCATCACGCTCATGGTCTTTGTACTTCAGTTTTGTTTGATTTAAATCATTGTTTACATGGCTGCTGTACCAGCATAATAAACTGAAAAAATATGTCTCAAAATAGACATTTCTGCCACATGCAGTCAGGGACAAAGTCACAGACTGACCCTCTGCCTGACACATGCAAAATATCCAGCATCTCTGTGCAGAAAAGGAAAGCAGCTTGAGCAGATTTTAATTTTAAAGGGGAAAAAAACCCATTATCATAACTATGGTTTTTAAAGTTCTGTAAACAGTTTTATAATAAGAGTTATTTGTTTTTGCTTTTAACTGATAAATATGTTTTTTAGATTAGACAGAAATGGAGAAGGTGCGAAGGTTTGGTTGTATCCTACAGGCATGTTGTTTACACTGGATGTCACTTCCTCCTACATCCTGCTTTCTGGACTAATGAACTATATGTCGTCTTTCCAAAATAATTGCTGAACTTTCTTTCTTTTTCATCAGACATGCTAAATGTCTTGTAGTTAATTTTAACAACATATTGACAAAGGTTATTTTTGTCAATATGTTGACAAAAATAAAATTTTTTGGTTATTTTCATCAGCTTTTCATTCCATCAAAAGCTGATGGGATGAAAGTTATGAAGGTGAAAGACCAACAGCTGTCAACCAATGTATCTCCAGTCCTAAATTCATTTTCGCAAAACCTTTATCGTCTTTCGTTTCTCTTTCAAAATTTTGACACCATTTTACCTGAAAATAGAATGAAAATGATTCACCTATTATTACTCAATGCAGCATTAGACTACTTTGATTGATTATGATTTCCCAAAGTATTGATTGTATTGACACGACAGTTTCTCATGCAGTGTTGCCTGATCGCTTAAAGGTCATGCACATCCAACACAGGTCTTGACTTTTGTTTTCTATGATTTTCTATGTCTAGTCAGACAATTCACAGGTAGATGTTTAAATACATTTATTAACTAATACAGTTTAACCTCCTGCCTCTATTCTCATCACTCCATGCATGCTCCTAAATATGCTATGAAGAGATGAGCGCAATCTTTACTCTCTCAACATTTCCTCCTCATTTCAGGATGAGCAGAACAAGTCTGCTCATCCTGACCTTGGAGCTCTAGGGAGGCGTTAGGACTGAAGGAAAACGAGTAAACACTGGGTATCAGTAGCACCCATCAGTGCATGAAATGCAGAAAGCAGCAGGCTAAGTAGACTGACCAAATTATTAGGGTGTGCTTGATGTATGCTGCAGAGTTAGAGAAAGATCACATTTGAAACAGCAGCGCATTTGGAGACGACTATCTGAAATAGCTTCAAGAGCTTGCCTCACTTATGGATTTTGTATAAATACATTTTCTAACAGAGATTGGCACAATATTTATTACTAACTCATATCTAAGACGTATGTCCCTAATTTATCCATTCCTGACGCTCTTTCTTGTAATTAATTATTCTGATTTCGGCTACGTTTTAAAGCATTATCACTTCCACATTTCAAAATGGTCTTTTAATAGACTGTGGCTAACTCCTTTTGTGTTGCTATTACCGGTTTCATCTTATTGTTTAATTGTTTTAAGAAATTAAGTTATATTATTTGTTGACTATTGAAAGTTTAGTTCAATTATGTATCGTGTACTCCACCCTTATTTCAACCTTCCTTTAAAGGAAGGTTGAATTTTCACATTTTGGTCGTAAAAAAATCTTCTACTATGATACTATCAAACTTGAATTTAAGACAAATACTAAAGAAAATAAGTTATTTTGTGTGGTCTTTAAAAAGACACATTTCAGATTAAAAACATATTCATATTTTAGTGGTTTTATTTGATTAATGTTCTTTTCACTCTATCTTTTTTTCCTATTCTGAGCGTTTCTCTCTGATGAAGAAATATGAGCAACTTTGACACTGGGGAGATGATCGAAAGGATCAACTTTCTTTCTTCTTGTTTGTTAGTCAAACCCAACAGCTGTGATTAAGCTTCGAGCTGTGAGTCAACGCACAGCTTCAGTTATTACAACTAAAAACCAGCGATCAGGCCCGAAACCTGGGAGTAGTGATGGACTCTGACTTGAACCTTCAGAGCCACATGAAGACAGTTACAAAGTTGGCCTTCTATCACCTGAAGAACAACTCCAGGATTAAAGGATTAATGTCTCAGCCAGATCTAGAGAAACTCATTCATGTGTTTGTTTTTAGTCGCATTGATTACTGCAACAGCGTCTTCACAGGTCTGTCCAACAAATCAATCAAACAGTTGATCCAGAAGGCTGCTGCTCGAGTTCTCACTAAAACCAGGTTGATAGAGCACATAACAGCAGTTTTACAGTCCCTCCACTGGCTCCCTGCAGCTCAAAGAATAGACTTTAAAATACTGTTGTTAGTTTACAAATCACTGACCGGGTTACATTAAAGATCTGTTGTTGTATCAACCTTCCAGACCTCTCTGGTTCTGGTTCTGGTTCTGCTCTTCATCCCCAGAACCAGAACCAAACTTCCTTTAAATCTCGACTAAAAACCCACCTGTTTAGAATTGTATTAGAAAAGTAATCAATTACAAATTTAATAATGGAACTTGACTTAATGTCATGTTTTGATTGTTGATTCTATGTTGCATGACTTTGTGTTTTTGTGTTTGTTATGATGTAAAGCACTTTGAAATGCCTTGCTGCTGAAATGTGCATGCATTCTTTCTCAATTTATTTGGATTGACTCTTTTTTCCTGAGCCAAGACTGGAACCTATAGCAGAGAAAACATCATAAGCAACAATGAAAAATTGGTGACAATGTCTTTCTCTAGAACTACCATCTGGCTTCCTCTTGGATTTCAGCCACTAAGTGTTCATCAGGAGAGTCAGGGAGTCTCAGGCTACCACTAACATATATTTTAGACACTCATCCAGGTGTGACACTTAGATATTCCTGTGTAGTACCTTCTTACATTTCCCTCTGAAATTATATAACTAAGAACATGTACTCCTGCATTTTACTTTTGAGTTGTATAATAAATCAAGCAAGTGTAACTGACTTGCTTGAGTAAGTCCAAAGAAACTGAAGGTCATCTGCTTCTTTATGAGTAAAAAAAAACAAAAAAAACTTAATATCTTTGTTCTCATATTTATATTTTGTATCATATTGATGCCAAAAGATGTACTATTTTAACATTTAATTCCTGTAGACGTTTTAAGTGTAGAGTGTGAGTCTTCATTTTTCTGCTAATTGTCATCATTTTCTGTATGGAAACGATAGAAGCCTATGGAAACACTAAGGATGCTCTATCCCTGTTTTAAATTATTATACCTCTACAAAGTAGGAATATAATCTCGACCATAGCCAAGATGACTACAATCGTTTGTGGCGAACGCACTCCCTAAAACATGGTATGCATTTGCCTTGTTGTCTCTTTATGCTCTGATTTGTGTACTTGCGTATAAAAGGCAGGAAGAAATTTAGTTTAGTGGGCTGGAACATCTGCTATGAGTTCAATAGCAGAGATAAAGAACATGCTCTGCCAACCCTTAACCTTTACTGCAGAGCTGGCAGAATCCCTTCGGGTGCAATGAGTTACATCTCCGGCAGCCTAAATTAATTTATTAGAATAGAAGGGATCATAACTTTTAGAGGCCACATGTGCCCGTAGAACCCATGGAGCCTTTTTCAAGGACAGTTTGCTTACATCATGAATACTGCATAATTGACAAGTCATAACATAATATATCAGTGAAGCCCTGTCATTTGTGCTTAGTGCATGTGAGTTTAGATTTTACGATATAAACGCTGCTTCAGTAGGAAGATGCAACCTTAGTGTATCAGGTTAGCTTTGGAATTGTAATTTTCAATTTTATAGTTTTGAAAACAAAATGATACACCGCTTTTTTTTCCCCCAGCATGTGAGGACATGATGGATATTAAAGGAAATACTTTGATTTGTATACTTTTTTTTTGCTTTGAGAGACACCATAAAAAAGACTATTTGAAATGTCTCATTTATCCAGGGTGCACAAAACACACATTAGGTATTATTGAAATTTAATAACGCAAGTTTATTAACATGTCCTCTGGGCTTCCCTACACCTCTTTAGAGGTAATATATATACAGCAAAGGCATGCCATTCATTAACATTGTGCAATGTTGTGTATCTCCGAAGTTCATTTGTTTCCCTAATCTGGTTTTCAATTATACATCCAGCTGATTATGAGCTTTGTTCAGTCGCAGAGCAGTGCACAGCATTAAATTGATGTGTCTCTCTGTTGTTATCACACCACTGTGTTATTAGTTTGATCCTTTATTAAGCCAGTTCATGAGACCAGAACTACACTTTATTTAAAAGAAATACTTAGAGCTCAAACTGTGCATGTTAGAGCATTTAATTTTATTTAAGAAGTGATTCCTCACTTTCAGCACTAAGAAGGCATTCTTTAACTTCACAGTGGCTACAGTTAATATTCTAAAAGCAAGGTCTGTTTATTTATGTAGCACCATTCTTATACAAGCCAATCCAAAGCGCTGTACAAGACACCAAAAGAAAGACAAATTGAAAATGACAAACCTAAGTATAAAGCATATCATAAAAAAGACGTTAAATTACAGATGCTAAAAGCACATTTGAATCTGAAACTAGAATAAACTTTTATTTATAATTTTAAAAATGTGTATCTGCTTTGAAAGATTCAGTGTTAAATATGTTAAAAATGTTATTTCAAACTAATCTAAATGTTTGCAGGTCAATGTATTTTTTTGTGTCTTTGTAATAGTAATTGAAGTGTTTTGAAATTTCAGATAGAATATGCAGTTGAGATGAAATCGTCCAATCAGAACACAGAATAAGATTTAGTCAGGTTTCTCGCCAATAAGCGTTTTAGATCGATGTTTGTAAGCCTATGAAGACTTCCCAGAGCAATGAAAGGTCATTCCCATGATCAGTTGATTTTTACATCTGAAAAAAAAGAGATAGTGACACTGATGCAAGTGAACACTTTAATTCCACAGCCTTGATTCCAGTACTCAAGCACTATTCACACACACTTAGAAACATAACATGATTTGCATGAAAACAGTTTAATTTCGTCATGTTTAGACTCATGTAATTGTTTAGTTTTTTTGGTCAATATTCAAACACAGCAGTTTAATCATCATCAGAAAAACTGAGTCAAGTTTGTACAGTAGCTCACAGGCATTCAGGCTCTCTCTCTTTAACTAGGCCCAAAACTTCATTTTAAAAGACTGTGCTATCTAAGTAATTCATTTTCTAAAACATGAAGTCAACTAGTGAAACAGTGTCATGTCACTAGAAATATGATAGTGATCACCTTTTTTAAAATAAAAAAAACAAAAAACACCAAGTCAAAGTACCAAAGCAAAAGAACAAAAACCATTTTCACACTGACTCAATGTAATTTGTCTAATGAAAGGCATCAAGATTAAATAGAGATGAATAAAAACATAAGGAAATATGCTCTACTATTCACTTAAAGTTTTCTTTGCATCGCTGATTCACAAATATCAATATCTGACTATGGAAGCTTGTCTGCTTGTTATGTTTTGTACTTTCTAGCACTTTTCTATATTTGATTTTCACACTTTCTCTCATTAAGTCAAAATTCAGCAATTTGAGTTCTGTTTGTCCCTGAGGCACAGAACATCTCTCCAAAGTCTCCCCCTCCTTCTGTCTGACGCTCTTCATCCATCTCCCTGTACACCCCCTTTCAGCATTTGCTTCATTTCTCCTGACTTAAGCTTTTCTTCCAAAACACTGGTTTGAACACGTGTATTGCACAATCCCTAAATGTCTTACAGACACACAAAACAAACAGTGTCAAGTTGCATTAGATGATAAAGCGATGGGTAGCAGCTCAGTCAGAATGCAATGTTGGCATCCTTACAAAGACGATTCACCTCACAGTGCACAAGTTCGGTCACTGAGTCGCTTTCAGGTCCCATAGGAAACCTAATGTTTGGAATGTACTGTAACAGATGGAGAACAGCACTTCAAAAGTGTTATTAAAAATCACTCAAATTTGAATCCAATTTTCTCCCTCTTTCTTTCTTGACTTCTCTTACTGTGCCTGGATTACAGATGGTCACCCCAAATATTTTGCTCATCTCAATTATTCTTTCCTCAAAGCATGATAACCAGTTGCTCACCAAAAATCTAATTTCGGTTTTAGCACGAGAATAGACCTTCACACCAGAGCTTCTGCCCCACATGCTGACCTTTACTATATCTGACCGTATGTTTTCTAAGCAGTAACATTACGCGTTATGAATTTGGTGTAAAGAGATGAACGTGTTTTCTGACGACGAACTGCTACGAAGTAAAAATCAGATTTTTACTTCAGTGTTGAATGTCTGTTTGATAATATGTTTACCACCAATGACAGAGGAAAAAATTTAACTTTTCTGCAGAATTCACCAACTGCACAATTCTTGTTACGTTGTAAGTAGTACAAGATAAGTAGCATTTCAAAAGAGCAGAAGAAATCTTATGTTTTATGAACAATAACAATATTCGTTGCTAAGAGACGAGCGTGTTTTCTGGTAACGAAGTTTTGTGAAGTAAACACCTGATATTTACTTTTGCAAAATTTACCAACTGTAAATTAATTGTGTCTAAGCAGATAAACAGTATTTCAAAAGAGGTTATGTTTTATAAACAATAACATTATATGTTATTAATATTGAGCTTTTTCTCACACCGATCTTCACTTTCACTGTAGGTCACATGGCTAATTTGACCCTAATGTGATTCTGTGACTACTTGGTTTCAAGAGCCTCTGCAGTCCTGCAGTAGCTGGATGATTCTCTAATAAGTTCTCTAATAAGAATTAAAGAATTCTACCTTGAATTCACTTTGCTTATCATTCTGTTATTTGTAAGATATCACAAAAGTACATATATTAAACTTAAATAGATGGAGTTTTATCAGCTTCCTCCAATGGATTCGTCCGGATTGATTTCTGCTCTGGCTTGTGATTCCAAATGAGACGGTGGAATTTCTTAAAATTGTTAAAAAGTAATTTTAACCAACCTCAGCAAACAGCAGCAGCCTATTTTGTTTCACGTACGGCTTGAAGAGTAAAAACATGAAATATAGATTCCCCAACACACCAAGGGTGCATTCACACCAGTCCTGTTTAGATTTAATTCAACTCTAGTTCATTCACATAGAGAGTACAATTTGTTTGGAGAGGAGAGGCGAATGCACAATGGAACTCTGATGCTGAACATAAAAGCAAACAGGCCGAGGTCTCGGTTTGGTTGAAGTGAATGCTGGTGCTGTTTGAATGCATGCCAAGCAGACTCCAGTCAGTATGCCATATGTGCAGCACAAACAGGTGCATTACATGCACTTTGTACATCATGACAACAGTTTACTTATCAGGTTTGAAAATGACAAAAGAAAAAGAGAAAACCACTGGAATCTAACGCCACTCCATTTTTGTTCACATTTCATATCTATATGGTGTTTTGTTATCTTTGATGCACCATTGTTACTTATGTGAATCAGGGACAATATTATAACCACTGACTCGTACCTGTTCATATCCTGTATACCAAAGATCATATTAGATGTATTTTGCCAATTAATTGAATAATTTCACAGTTAAGTCAATTAAGTCAATTTACAGTTAATTTTGCAGCTTGTTAACATCATATCTGGGAGATGTCAGTAAATTTCAGCAAAATAAGGTTTTAGTTATCCCATGTGAATGCACCACATAAAAAGCAGTCAGTAAGGAGTCATTTATTTATTACATGGGTTCCCTGGAACGTGCTTATTGCATGCAAACAGGGCTTCAAGTTGCGATTTAAAAAAAATGTTTGACAGTGAAATCATAACTTATTCATGGTTTATATATTTGTAAATAAATTCAGGCAGTAAGGGGTTAAATATAATTGTTCCTGTAGGATACAAAAATGTGTACAAATATGTTTAGTCGTTTTGTTCTATCTCATTTATCAGAATAATGTTTTACTCTATATGAGATGAAAGGGTTAAACATGAAGTAGATACGATCTGTTTTCATCATTTTATGCAAGATGAAAGAGTAAAATTGACATTTTCTTCTCATCTTACTTGTTTCATGTCTTAGTCATTCAGTTCCACTTTTCTTTGTTACATACTTTCTATTTTTACCCAGATTTGGCAGCTGTGACTTGTTGGAGGAGGCACATGTCTTGTAACTGTTTGCGTAAAGCGATGTAGAGGTGACTCGTTTGTTTCGGAGGCTTTTCAGATTGCCTCTTTAAAACTCATTTTAGCTGAGATGTTACAAGGTGAAATTTTGTGATTTCATAATCCCATCTTCACACAAATATTTAAAACCTGAAAATACCACACTGTAAGTGTTTTTGAGTCTAAATGAAGATGGTTAACATAACAGTTCTTAGTAATGAACTGCCACTTACGAGGTGAATTAATGAGAATAACATCTGAGGCTGCAGGGCCACAGCAGTGCTGTTTGGGATGCAAGCAGCTAATTTATGAAATGAACCAGAAGTGTGTCAGAGTGCGGTGGCTCCACATTCAAGCAATTCCAAAGTTGGATCAGGTGTGTAATATTTGCATTAGAGAAACTGTTCACAGGGCTCTGTCACAGGTAATTTTGCACCAACATTGCCACCAAATAGAGCAAAAAATATTTGCCTCACTTGCATAAGCGCTTTTATGAACCCAGGTGGTGTTTTCTATATCAAGATCAGAGAAGAGAAAAAGCAAACTTGGACAGATTACAGCGAAGGGAGGAATTAAGGCATTGCCTCTCTTTGCAGGTTTACAAATACTAGATTTGTATTTGCATGTCTGTTCACAAGGTCTGGTACAGAGTGGAGCACCTCCAGCCACCAACAGCTGTCTGTGTGTGGTGGACCTTGAGATTGGATTTGGCCAATTCGAACGTGGTATCACTCTGCTGAGAAGCATTTAGAGTATGTGTGGTGTACTCTGTGTTTTTTATATCTAGGCGTGTGCATGGAAGATGCCAAATGTCTTGCCTAAAATCGGATCCACTAAAGAGTTTATGGCATATCTAACTTCCCATGACTCATGCTGGAAACTCAAAAATTTAGCTTAGCCACACTTTCTAAACTGTCTTGCAGAGTTGGTGCCATACATGTTTTAGAAGGACCCAGTCAAAATCCGAACCTAAATTTGATTGAGAATCCGTAGCACGATTTGAAAACTAATTGCTCTTCATCCAATCTGATCAAGGTTAGATTATTGTCCAATGAATGGGAAAAAATGTCAGCCTTCAGACATATCTGGTAGGGAAATACTTCACAGGTTTTGCAGCATAGCTGGTTTCTCATGAAATGTGTGTTATCAATTTGTGAGTCAGTAGGGTTGACACAAATGCATTCTTTGCTTTTCTGCTTTGTATTTGCAATTACTTAGGAAATAATAAATCTTTTTCCAGGATTTCAAAAGTATTACCAACTTTTTGTTTGTCAATGACAAAAAAATTCCAGTAAGGATGAGAAAGATTGTTGTTGTAACGATACAAAATATAATGGGCAGGAGTAATTTAGTAAGAACCTGGATAAACTGAAAGCCTACTTCTCTTTCTTGTTTGCAATATTTAACCCACTGTGTGTGAAATGACAGTTGGTGTCCGGGACATATTTACCACACACGTATTATTTCTCTTCCAATAACACAGCCAGCACATGCAAAATCCTAATCTAAATAGGCCGGAAAACACCACTTTTGCACGTATAATCAATTGTGCATGAGAGCTTTGTAGATTATACATACCTTATGTGAAATCTTTTAAGACCAGGCTCTCTGTGACTTTACAACCTATCCAGAAAAATAAAAAATAAAAATAACAATTGACAGAAGTTACTTGCTAATAACCCAGAGATTCTGGGACAAAAAGAAATCAGTTTTCTGCCTTGAAACACAAAAAGAAGCCAGACAGTAGTTTTATTTGTCAGTTTTTGTTTATTTCTCATAAAATAGGCATGTACAGTGAGGTTTTGTGAACATCTTTTAAGGGGAATTATGCATACTGATAAGAGGCACCGACTACAAATAAAAACACACAATATGAACAACATATAATTCTGGTTGAAAATACAATTAAATAATATCATCCTCCTTGGGGCAGTTCAGCATTTCCTGTCTCAAATATCAAACTTTTACCATTTATTTTACCTAAAGCCTCCCTTCATGCTGAAGATAAACTTCAACTATGGACGAAATCTATGCTTTTGTTGCAAAAAGATATTCCAAAGCCAAAGTTGATGTCTCAACAATTACCCTGCTTATATTGTCATCAATCTGGCAGTGAGAAACAAAACCTGTGCTGGTTGCTTGTAGACTGAGGCATTCTGACCTAAATTACCTTTAAGAGATTTTCATACTTAAATTTCCAGAAAAAATTCAAAGTGTTTTCTCAATAGGCTTCATCCTTTTTCAAAGTCACATCAAAAATGAAACATGGTCGTCGACAACGCTCTATGTACATGTCTTCACATTTCCAGTGTGTGCATTATTGGCAGAGAGGACAGCACATTTGCAAATCCAAAAAAGCATGAATGTTAATCATCAGGTGGAAAGGCTTTGTCTGCTCGTGGTCCATTGATTTAATGTAATGGTACTTAATCTACTGCTGCAGTAGTTGTGCTGGGAAATGATGCTCTTGTTCCTCATCAGTGTCGCTTACATCTCCAGTCATGGTAAAATCCCACATTTGAGGTTCACCTTTGTTCATGACAAGCTGGAATATATTTGTCTTATGCCACTCAGGATCAGAGAGGGCCATTGGGGAATAAAAAAAAAAAATTGGATTTACCCCAAATCTTCTACATCAGTCACCCGGGAATCAGTGTTGCATGTTATTGCGAGAGATTAGCAAAGGGTTTGTCTTTTGCCATTTTCTTTTGTAGCAAAAGATTTAGGCCAAAGGTGATATCAACGGGATTGACCTTTCCTCAAAACTCATTTAAAATCTTGTATTTTAGTCAAAAGTTGTTTCTTTTGTATCATGAGTTTTTGACTCATGATACATACTTATATTTTGACTCACAAAATATAACAGTATGCGACAAACACTTCAACCTTTAGCAGATATGCTTAGTGAGAAACGTAAGTCACTAACCAAGTGATTCAGCTAATCACACTAAATACAGTCAGTAAATGGGTTGAAAAAGAAATATTTTCACAATTTGAAAAACTGAAAAGTTACAATTAAGTATGACTTTTACCCACACTGATAAAATTCTTCTCATGACATTTGTGGATACAGAACCTTGGTTTGAGCTGCTCAAAGAGAAACTCAAAAGATTAATACTTAAAGAAGAAATGAGACGGACTAGAAATGCAAAGGGCGATGTAGTAAATTAAAAATCCAGCAGTGATACGGGAGAGAGGTTGGAAGTAATTTCAAGGTTCTTAAATGAACTTGCAGCGGTGCTGATGTGCTAGTCAAGAAAGACTCGGGCGCTGTCCCGACCTGGTAGTATTATGCGTCCTGGCTGGCTCTGCTGAAAACAGAGTAGCTGAAAATGACACCTGGGATTAAAGTACGTCTTGCGTTATCAGATCAGAAAAAAACACTAACTGCAAATAAAAATGTGTAAATATCATTGAGCAAGAAACAGGGCGTCAACACGTCTGCTTATTTTTCTGTAACATCATATACACGTTCAGTTACTCTAGCAACCATTTTACTGAGGCATCCATGTGGTCAGCAATTCTCTGAGTTTCAATGTATGAATTGAGTCAGTTTGTCCCAGTTAGGACTGGCCAAACTAATGCAAATACAATAGTCCAGCCAACCTCCTATTGGGGTCTTAATGGGTGTTTTCGGAATCCGTCTCAAGTGTGTTCACAACTGTACTGTACTCCCAACTCTCAGATGTGAACGGATTCTAATTTATCTTGGATCATTAAAATCTGAATAGGAATTCCACTTAATAAAAAAATACATATACATCCATAATATCTGACTGAATTACCAGCTAAGGAATTCACAGGTAGATTCAAGCAGAAACTAATGTGGTGCTGCAGCCTAATTTACAGAACAAACAGCAAAAAAATATCCATTCTCAACAAATGAAACAGCATTGTGTTGTGTATCTAAAAATGTAAAAGAAAAACTACAATAACTACAATGCAGACCAGGACTGTAACGTGAGAAACCTTCTTTGACAGTTTGTAATGGTGGATAAACAGAGGGATGTGAGGGAAAACAGAAAAATGAAGGATTGTGAGGAGGCTACTCTGATAAGACGTGATGTCACAGTGGTGGCAGGTAAACGAGGTGGAGTGTTAGGGACAAATGTGAAAAGTGCATCGAAGTGAGTTTCTACACTGTTAACAATAGCATCAAGCATCAACATCCTACTATTTGCATGATGTTAGGAAAGCCACCTCAAAGAGAAAAAAAAATCTTGAAAAAATGCACAAAGAAAAGTGCAATGACACAATAAGATCTTATATACAGAGTGTATCAGCTTGTGAGGCTTTAACTAGAAGTAGTTCAGGATCTTTGTATAGAATAGATACCAACATGTTTGGATGCTTTCTGAAGCAATTTTCCTTCTCCTTCTCAGAGTGGCAAGAAATTAGCTTTATGTAAAGTCTTTTGACACGGCCTCAATGAAATTTGGAGCTGACATGAGTATAGTGAAGGTGCAGATGATGGAGAACAGCGAGAAGGCCACCAAGCATAAGCGATCCACCACAGCGGCGGCAAACTTCCACTCGCTGCAGATTTCCTCCCCCTCGTCCTGGTCTCGAAAGCGCCTGGCGATGTACTGCACTTCCTCCAGGATGAGGGAGATTTCCGGGATCTGCTCCAACAGCATTGTCCGTGTGTGGTCCGAGTGGATGTCAGGCTGGGACGAGCCACTCAGGTGGTTTCCTCCGCCTCCTTCACCGCCGATGCCACATGTCACCAGGCCTGAGTCGGTGCTCGGTGGGAAGGCGGGATTGTCTGTTCCCATGGAGTGGTAGCCAAAGTACAGCTTCATGTTGCCGTTGGTTGTGGTCGACTGGGCCTGCCCTGGTATCGTGCTCATCTGGATGCTGGTGGTGCTGGTGTGGTGCGGAGGAGAGTGAGAGTATTTGTACGTTGGAGGGTTACTGGAGCTCACTACTGGTTTATTTTCTTCCCCAGGCTTCTTCATGCGAAGGAACCAAGCGCACCAGTTCAGTAGAATCACACGGATCTGGTTGACGGGAATATGGGAGTTTAAAGAAAGGACAAAACAGGCATAAAAATGTTTATGTTCCAGATAATCAAAAAAATATGCTATCAGAAAACAATAAGCTAAGTAAATACAAAAAGCAGTTTTTAAAATATTATTCAATTTATTTGGGAGAAAAAAGCTATCAAATCAAACTGACTGAATGTTAAAATGTAACTCAATTATTTGTTTTGTTATATGTTTTGCTTAAAGGGCCAGTATTATGTATTTTCCAGACAAATAGCCATTTTATAGCACAGTCAAGTCATTGCACTACCTTCAGTTGTTATAAAATACTATATATACCCAAATATACCCAAATGTCCTTGCAGCCAGTCAGATTGAAGGACTTCTCAAAGATGCATTAAATAGTCAAAGCAACACTCCAGGTATGTTTTCGATGAGATAATTACATCATTAAACATAAAGCTCAAAAAGGTTGATTTTACATCATCCTACCCCTTTAAGTTTTTCTAGCTGCTCTCAGTTCTGGTTACTGCAAAACATGTGGAATCAAGAAATCCCTTAAATAGAACCTATCTGTCAACATGAAGAGAGGTTAAAGATATAAAAAGCAGCACATCATGCCCAGATTTGTAGAAAATGATGACTGGTCTGTTGAAATTATTCCAAGCATACATCAAATTCCCATCTAGGAGATCAAAAAAGAAACCAGAACAGTAAAGCACAGGTTACGCTTGCAGTAACACTTTCAATATGTTGGGATTTAGTGCAAAGAGAAGAAAGCGAGGCAGAAAATGGCTTTAAACAGATTTTTATGGCTCTCTGTGGCTGAGTGGAAGGATTAGTTTTGGCTTGTTGGAGGATTGTGAGTTTAATTCCAGGCTCCCCCAACAATATACTGAAGTGCATGTATAGAAAAAATGCTTTGAGTAGTCAGTAACAAAAAGTGCCAAATATTCACTTTAGTTAACTAGAGCATAGAAATGTTTCATAGTTAAAACTACTAGATACATCATGTGCATCATAATTATCCATCCCAACAACTCAATAATTCCTAAATATTTCGCAGAAACACGATAAGAAAGAAAACACAGAAATCTGAGTGACTCAAATCTTTGTGAACCGAACCTTCACAAAACGTTTTTCAGAAAGGCAGTAATACTTTATTTTAGACTTTTTATATCTATTTACTTTCACAAGCACCTTTAACCTACCCATTTAGGCATTTTCCCCCCTCTGGGATCATGGTGGTGGAACTGAAGAACCAGGACTGTTACCACCACAGACAAGCCCACAATCATCATGGTGCTCGCAAAGTACTGTGCTGAAAGTAAAAAAAAAAAATTACATTACCTCTTAAAAACCATGTCTTTAATATAATTTGTAACTAGCACCACAATTTCATACTGAAGGAATTTTTCGTGCATGTACAACAAATCATAAATAAACTATCCAAAATATATAAAGACAGAGACATAAAGAAATGAAATAGATTATGAAAGGTGTGTGCTGATTTGCAGAACCCTGTCTACGTGGATTTAATGCAGCTTCTGTTACACGGCTATCCAGACTAATCCAATTATCATACATTTCCATATTAAACCACAAGCAGAAACTGGATGAAACCCCGTCAGACGGATTCCCATTGAACATTAGTTCTACTTTTTTCTGCAGTGAGCTCACACATCATAAAGGAAA
This sequence comes from Alfaro cultratus, assembly GCA_903066825.1. NCBI lineage: Eukaryota > Metazoa > Chordata > Actinopteri > Cyprinodontiformes > Poeciliidae > Alfaro > Alfaro cultratus. The sequence continues at coordinate 36,318 of CAEFZX010002725.1, read as the reverse complement.
CTTTGCTAATGGCTTAGTTTTCCATCACCGAGCTACCAGATGACGCAGAGCAACTGTTTTATCTGCTGTTTTCCCTCTCATCTCTCAGCCCACCGTCCTGTCTGCTCATGTGTGCGTCAGCACAGCTTTACACGGCGCAACTCAATGTTTGTCTCCAGCAATGAGCATAATCTTCAGATGCTGGAGAAACAACAAACCATCCACCTTACACCTGCACATCTTTTCCACGGTTACAACAAATCATCCAGTGGAAAAAATGTTCCGTTAGACTGTTGTGACAAAAGATCTATAAGTCTGATTGGAAGAATATTTCTGTGATGCTCTCTAGGCTGTAGAGACTCAAATATGAGGAAAATAAAAACATGTATAATGCTATTGTGTTGGAGATGAAGAAATCACAATTCTGTGGTAGATTAACTATACATGGTTTTTATAATATTTTGCCCTTCCAGTAACAAATTTATCTGCTTCCAAAGTCAGTCAAAATACAAGTCGAAAATTAATACATAGATGACATTATTTGTAAGTCTCTGTTTACATGTCCTAGAATATGTCAAACTCACCAAATCCATTACATTACATAATGTGGAAAGCTCAAAACAATAAACCTAGAAAATATGCTGTGTTATGATTGTCTCTCTGCAGCAGGCCAACTAAGTCACTGACTGACCTTGACATGTAAAATATTTTCCTAAATCTCTGATTCCTTTGACTCATTTTTAATAGCTTAATGACTAACATGCAATTTCTTGGCACATCTCAACTTTTTTTTTTTTTTTATGAACTTGATTATCTTTCAAAATCTTCCTTGCATCTACCAAATGAGGTTAATTAATGATTACCATTTAGTGAGAATTTACTAATTTGGAAAGTGGTGCACTTACAAATCATTTTTCTATCTCCCTTTTCTTTTATAGAGCATTAATTACCAGCAAAGGATGTCTTACCAATTAGAGGAACAGAGTCTGAAGTGGCAGGCATGATCTCTGCAACAAGCAGCATGAACACCGTCAGAGAAAGCAGCACAGTAATTCCTACAGAAAGAAGATGAAACAACATTGGAGGACTGCTGTCATTGTCTGTCTGCTTTTCTGCTAATTATTAACTTATAAGACCTAAAAATAAATGCAACTTCTGACATAATCACAGGTTTGAAAAAAAAAGGTACATTTATCTTTGAGTGTTTGTGTTTTCATTTAATTTAACCCTGTCTCACAAGGTGCCATTTAAAATCAAGCTGGCATTTTCAGGTCCCCGTAATTATCTTGTGCTGTGTTTATGATCGACTTTCTATTCATCTGCCAATAAACGACCACCTTGAATGCTAATCTACATCTTTAATGTCAGTAATAGCATAGGAAAGTGACAAATAGATGGCTCTGAAACACCACTGAGACCTGCCATTGAGGTAGGGAAGGTGTACAAGTATATTCTAGTTTAAGTTTATGAGTCAGTCTCGTCTTGTGTTAGTGTAGGATTGTTTCAGTGTTTTAGGCTGTACTGGTGTGTGGTCTCGGCCTGTACCCAGTGAGATCTTTTCTCCAGAGTCAGCTGGAAGCAGAAAAACCAAAAGGGCCAATCCAGAAATCAGCACACAGGGGATGAGCAGGTTGAGGCCGTAGTACAAAGTCCTGCGTCGCATAGTGACAGTGAACGTCACATCAGGGTAGGGCTCCTTGCAGCACTCATAGTACAACTCGTTGCGCTTTCCAGGCACACCTGGAGGATAAAAGATGAGAAGGCGATAAGTGTCGGAGGATGAACAAACTGGACATGTTGGAATTCAAAGACTGTAGAATGGCTAGAAAGGTCTGAATGTTGTTCTCTTTTACCTTTACAGACAGAAATGCTTCAAGAATTTATCTGAAGGTAATAACAAGCAAAAGAAAAAAAAAAAAAACTTATGCAGGTTTTGCGCCAAAGTCCAGCTTCTGATGTTGGGGTTGGTTCTGGATTAACTTTCTCTTTAGGTTTGCTCAGAGTGTAACATACTGCTAACCTTAATATTGTCATTTTTAGGAGACTGAAACTAAAAGCAGTGACAGTATTTCCAGATAGAAAGTGTCCATCTCTTTTCTAGATTACCATTTGCATAGTTTATCTGCGTTTTTGTCAAACTTGAAACAGAAGGGAAAATGACCTCACATCACAGACGTGTCAAAACAAGACTGAATTTGTATTAGACTGTGAATTAGACTGTGTGTGTGTGTAGATTTTGAGTGCCAATTTCAATCAAAAGAACAAGATAACAGTACAAGTATTGCACTTTGAAATGATGGTGAAATAATGAAACTATGCGTATTAATCACTTCGCTATTAATCAGTGTGTGTGTGTGTGTTTTTGAGATGAGTTGTCTGGACTGCAATTAGCAATCAGTTTTGAATCAAAATCAAGCTGAAGTGCTGCAGATTTGATTATGTGTTGGGCATGACAGACCACCCATATCAACAATTTTTAACCTTTTCTCACACTTTAATATTTATACTCTATTTGTGAGAAAGACTCTTGTCTGAAACAGTCAGCACCAGTCTACAAACAGAACTCAAGTGTCTTGCTAAAAGAATTGATGTCCTGCAAAAAGTTAATTTAAATCAATTGAATGGATCTAAATTTATTACGTTCAAAGTTTGTCACCTGGCTCTGAAAGGAAGTAGCTTTTGTTCGCCACCTATTAAAGTGATGGACTGCAGACTTGCAGATTCAGATCGATTATGCGTGTGTGTGTTTGTCGGCCTTGACACTGGCGTGGTTTGTTCTGAAGCACCGGGATGATTTGTGTTCCAGGGAAGTTTGGCCCTTGACTGTTCTGAATTAAGTGAGCCATTGCTGGACCAGCTGTCACCTCATACAAACCAAAATACTCCCCACACACTCACACACACATTTCTGGGGCCAGCTAGGAGAGCTCACTTTGTTCAAGTCCATGCTTGCATCTTTGTTTGTCCTGCTTCTCTTGGCCATTGACTAGCAACAATTGAAAAAGAGATTATGTGACATCTTTCATTTCCCATGGACAGAGAAGATAGCAGAAAGAAAAGGCAGCTGAGTTAACAACAGTGCGTCCCAGCCAAGGTAAACAGGACTGCTGAGTAGGATCTGCCTTTTTAACACGTCACTCTGCGTTTAGAGAGCCTCCCATGTGTCGATTTGGTTGCAGGGTTTCAGATAAAACTTTGGTACAATTTCAGGGTCTATGTTCACAAAGATTCTTATTAATGAACCTTTGTGAACATAGTGCTTCTATTTACCAAAATGTTTCAACAACAAGGTGTCGTTCTCAACACATCAAAGTATGCAATTCACAACAGATTTTCCTACAAGTACAAGAGTCCTGAAGTATTAAATTATCTTTGTTGGATGAGCAAGAGAATTATAAAAAAAATATATAGTGAGAATAACATCTATGAAAGATTGAAAATAAAACACTAGATTTCCACTAAATTTAACAGAATTGAATCCAATTTCTTAAAATGCAAATGATAAAAATATTAACTTGTCAGGACAGTAAAGTAAATTCATGACTGCAATTAACATGTGGAGGAGGAGCCTGGGTGTCTCAGGGTGTCATCGTTCAGTTTCTACAGCTATGCTATTTTCCTTCACTTTTACACTTCTCCCTAAAAGATGACTCTAGTGGGCTGGATAATAAAAAGTAAAAAAAAAGAAAAGAAAAGAAAAGAAAGAAAAACAAAAGTGTCTTTTGTAAAAGGTGGTTTGGTCATTGCATGAACATTGCCAAGAATACAATCTAAAAATTGATCAAATCAATAATGCGATAGATTCCTGACTAACCTTGATGAATGATGGATGAAAAGTCTGTTTTCTCTAAAAGTAATTTCTTGTTTTTCTACACTTTTATAGGAATCTTTTGAGAACTGTTCTATTTCAGTGTTTGCTTTTAGTTCATCAAATGTAACAAAATATTTAGTAATTAAAAACTAAGTAAAAATAACCTTGCGAAAAGATGTCAAGGCTTTTAAGAATACAGTTACCGCCCTCTTTTCACCTTTAAGCAATGTCTTCAATATTTCCTCAGTTATCTGTAAGGAAGCTATGCAACCTCCCCCCAAAGCAAATAGAGAATCATTTTAAGATCTAAGAAGGAAATCTTAACAAATGAATACAGGAAGAAAATTGTCCCGGTAGTTAAAACTATACACGTGTGGATCACTTTTGGTTGAATTAGAACAGGGACTGGGGAACTTTGCAAGTTGGTAGCTCTCCACCTTTGGCGAGTTTTGCAGTTGGTTGTCAAAACAATATCTGAAGACAGGCAGAACATTTTGTCTGAAGGTCCCTTTTAATTTAATAATGAAGATTCTGAAACTTTGTGTCCAATCTGTTGGGTTACCTTAAAGGCAGACCAACGCTGAAGCACTGTTTCAGCTCTTTGATACTCACTGGAAATCTCACAGCTTAAAGGATGATAGAAACTATTTGTGAAGGCTGAAAATTACAGTCAAAGTCTTGTTAGCCATGTGTACTAAATAAATATTTGTTTATTGTCCTTGGGTATTAGAATTGTAGAGAATGGCTACTCTAACAGGGTGGCAGCATGTTAGAGTAGCTCTGCTATGTTAGTTCTGATTTGTTGTCTTTCCACTTTTGTTCACATTGTTTTTGTTTGGACAGTTATTCCCTCTGGTTTTGGATGCTGGGCAGCTGGATGGATTTCTGCTCTTAATTTTTCATTTTCGGACAGTTGCGGTGATGTGTAATCATGGCAACAAGGTATTGCTTTTTTCAACTGCAAGCAGTTGCATACAGAAAATTCAAATAATACCTGAACAACAACCCCAAATCCCAGAGGAGTTGAAAAAAGGCTTCATGAATGCAGAATAGGACCAAAGAACAGACGCAGAAGGAGGAAGTTCAAACCATCTCTTCCATCAATCAATAATGCCAAAGTGTCTCTGCTCAGCTTTCTAATGACATGGCCAGACAGATTTAAAGAGGAGCAGCAAAAAACAAATGTTGTGGCTTGTTTGGCTACAACTGATGGTGTCATTCAGGACACATTAATGTTAAATATTGTCTCTGCTGCTCAGATGTTGAATATAATTAAATTACACTCAACGTCAAATTTAATCATGTAATTTCAGCAAATGTCTTCAGTGAGAGGCCTCTTCAGATTTGTTGCAAGGCTGGCTGCTACCAGAGATTCTTTCTGTCGACAGCATTACTTGGATTATATGAGCAACAACATTTAATTTCTCTTTGGGATAAATATAGCAATGTTTCTTTCAAATGTTGGATGTTTTTTTCAAAAATACCTTCCTCAAAAAAGAAAAATGCATAAATAGGTATAATACAGAAGCTGAATTAAGTTTGTTTTTTTGCTTTTCTTACCTACGAGGTCCCACTCTCCGTTGGGTATGTATGTAGAAATGTCCACATCCATCATCTGAAGATCCAGGAGCCAGCCGTTGTGGGTCCAAGAGCCAAACTTCAGGTCACACTTCTGGATATCAAATGGGAACCACCGGACATCAATATAGCATGTACTCTTCAGGATACCTGAAAGGAGAAAGTACAGAACTTTTATGTTTCACCCAAGAGTTTTTTTTTTTTTTTTTTTTGCACAGTGGTTATTCTTGCGCTAAAAAGGTCACTTAAACTGTTTTGTTTCGTAAGGTGCAGGTGGAGCTCAATAAATTAGGAAATGTTTAAAAAACTTTATTAATTCAAAAATAAGTAAAATTCATAAAAATACAATTTAATGAGTGTTTATTTGGTTTGATTTGAATGGTTATTACTTGCTTATTAAAAAATACTTAGCATATTACTTTAAATAAGGTCAAGTAAAAGAGATGTTCAATACGGAAACATATGACCTACTCAATCGTGGAGAAGACTGATGTCTCACTTGTTCACCAGATTGTCATTGATGGTCAGAAGCCATTAAGAAATAAACTTATTGAGGGGAAGTTGAGCAAACAGTCAGAAGAAAACAAAATTCTTACTGATTGGACCAAAGTCTCCTTTCCAGATAACATTGTATTTTTACACGTCATTTGAAGATCTACACCACAGAGGCTGGAGGAAGAACGGAGAGGCCAGAATCCATGTTGCTCCTGGTCCAGTGGGAAGTTTCCACAGTCAATAATTTATAGAGCCATGTCTTCTGCTGTAATTCATCAGCTGTGTTTTCTGAGGTTTAAAGTCGGTGCAGACATGTACCAGGAAGTTTTATTGCACCTCATGGTCTCCTTTGCTGACAAGCATTAATGCTGGCAGAATTTGCCATGTGTTCCCTCTTCAACCAACATCTGGTTTGGCGTTTTGCCTCTATGCCATGTCAAACCACATTGATGAACTGATTTTAAAAAAGAGTCCTGACCAATTAGTAAGTGACTCAACTTAAAAATACATAGACATATTTATCACCGAGCAAAGATTTATATGTGAAACTCTTTTTTTTGTTACACTAAGTACAAATTTTATAATTAAGATAACATTTGCTAAATAATGTATTAGTTTTAGTTTTTGAACTGAATTTCTAAGAAAAAGTTACAATGATATGTGAATCTACTGAGACAGAGATGTATATAAGACTTTAAAGACATTGTATAAGTGAAGAGGTTTGGATAATGTAATTAACAGAATCATTTTTAAGTGTTTTCCCATTGTATGCTGGGATTAATTTTAAAACCTCAGAATTTAAAGGAAAATAAGTTCAAATAAAATGTACTTCCAAACCTATCCCAGGAGTGCAGAGTGCAAAAAAAGGACTGTGTAACAATGGATGTTCAGTATTAAGAAATCTGCATTGTAATATAATTCATCTAAATTTCTAATGTATGATTATAAATACAACTCAGAAACAGGCCATACATAACATATGGAATATCTCACCTGGTGGGATGTATTGGCAGGCTCCTGATGCATTAACCAGCACATTTGTATGAAACGTGGCATCAAATCTCTCATCGGCACTAGAGTTAGAGAAGATAAATTAGGAACGACTTTAAATGGCAACCGCAAGTCTGAACAGCAGCTCAGGAAACAACATTATGGAGAAAGATCAAATAATGAGTAAGCTGGAAAGTCAAACACACAAAGAAAAACAAAAAAAAGCCAGAATGTGAGTCTGAAGGTGACATGAGGAGGAGGAGGATTACCACAGCTACAGATATGCAGTGTTTAATTACAATGATGAGTACAAAACATTGCAGAGCGCTTTAAAGCCACTTGTCACAGAGAAAAAGGCAAAGATTGCATGTCTCATAAACTAACAAAACATCCAATAATTCTTTTCAGAGTGAGTCTAAAATTAAGCAGAAGCTGTGATTATCCAGACTGTAATCATAGCTTGACACCACTTTATGTCAGAAGTGTTTCCTGCAAGTCTCAAGTTTTAACTTTTTTAATGAGCTACCAAGCCTGGTTTCAAAAGAACAGACATTTGACTGCAATGCATTCACCCTATATAAAGAAAACGTCTTCACATTTGCAACTTTAGCGGCTTGTCTGGTCTGGCTTGCTGTACCAAATTAAATAAATTGATGACACCTGATGAACTTGGGCCTTGGCATGATGAATTTTCAGTCACAGTTTGTGTTTCTTCTTGCTGCATTATTGACAGTCTCTGCAAATCAATACAAGCCTAAGAAATAAAATAGACACGGCTTGTTCAAAAAATAAATAGCCTGACATTTCAGAAAGCGACTCCACATAAGAAGTGAATAATAAAGGCTATAAAGATAGCTGTTGCCCACTTCTGATTCAATATAAGCAATTAAATTTACCTCAGTTGAACCATGGTTTCAGTGGACTGTGGAAAAAAAAACTAAACTTTAAAAAATGTAAAACTGAAACTGGTGACATTTCAGACAGCCTGGGATTGTTAAAATGATGATTTTTGAGGAGTTTCACAGCATTTCATAACCCCCTTTTTCACATGAAGTAATTTCCTGATTCTAGTGACAGTAGAGCAAAAACCTGAACGGATTCATGCAAACATCTAATTATTATTTTTTCAGATTTTGATAGTAACAAAAGAAAAATGTGTATGTTCCCATTATGTCACATTGTGTCAATAGATTCCAGACAAATAGGCAGGAGAAAACCTAAAGAAACAAGCTGCATACAGAGGTAGGCAGCCAATGAAGCCTTATTTTTCCAAGTATGATAAAGAGTACATGTAGGTTGGTGAGCTCTGGCTCAAAACTTTAAAAAATAGATAGCGATGACTGAAAGCACTCCAGCTCAAGCAATGATTGAATGCTTATCCAAATCCAGAGACTAGCTTGCCTCAACCCATCATTTGTTACTGTCTGTTAGTATATTTCTACCAATTACTGGCAGCGAAAGAATATGATGGCCGTACTTAAACTTCCCCTGAAGGCTTTTAGCCCGACAGGTAGAACATCAATTTTGGTCATGTGGTTTTGCTCAACATCAAATTACAACCTCTAAATCTATCATTTAAATCTAATCGCTTGTTTCACCGAGCATAGGGCTGAAAGGCAAAGAGGTTGAGAGAGAGCAGTGAAACTACTACCATCATTCTCATTTAATGTCCTGAATGAATGAGCTATATTAGGTTTTAACCTTGTAATGGCATTTTGAATGTTTTTACCTAATGTGTGGACTGGAAAGCAAATGAGAGCGTTCAGCCACTTATGAGGAGCAGAACCAAATGCAGTTAACATTAAACTAATTCTAAGAAATAGAATCAACGCAGCAGATTATAAATGCTATCACAGATCAAACTATTCCCCCGAGTACCTAATGCTTGGATCTTACACAAATCTTGGTTTTCATGACTTGTAATTACTGCAAACATTAATAGATAAATAGGAAAGGAACTGAATCAGACAGTGATTTACAGGTATTTGTGCAACTAATCCTTGCTGAACGTTTAGTTGCACAACTTGCAGTCACTCTGGGAACATAAATAAGTTAAATATTGGCAAATTTCCCATGCTTATATTATGGGTGGCTTGATAAACTTTCACTTTTTGGTATGTGTGTAACTCATGGTCAAGATGCTAAAGGTAAAAAAGAAAAAGGAATATTGTGATATTCAATTACTGTAAATGCTGTTTTTCAGATGTTATCAGTATGTAGCCAAAATATATTAATTTACCAAATATATATTTTATTATAACCTTTATATTTTATTAGAAACTTTATAGTTGTTAACTAATTAACATTTTGAGAGAATCGATAATAAAATAATTCATTTTTAACATACTCAGTTAAATCTGTCATGACGTGGGTGTGGTGAGGCGGTGAGGTAGACGCTGGAGACCCTGGTAGCAGTATAAATGAGATATTTAATGAGGGTAACTGAGATAAATAGTCCAAAAACCAGGGCAGCACTGCTGAGCGGAAACACAGGGGCTCATCACAGGTAGCGCGAGGCACACGAATGGACATGCAGCTGACGAGACAGCAAACGACTAGTAACGACAACTAGAGACGACAAGGACCCGACAAAACACAGAGACACAGGAGGGACTAAATACACGGGGATCAATCAAGGGAACGAGACACACCTGGGAGTAATCAACGGGAGGACAGGACAACGGAGAGCACAGGGAAACAGAAACTAGAAATAAATACACAGAAAACACAGATCGTGACAAAATCAAGTCAATAATTGAGCCATGTTAAGGATTATGACTCTAATATCAGGCCAATATGTCTAGAGAGGAGCTTTTTTGTTTTAGGCAAAAATGCAAAACTAAAATTTACAAAATTTAAGCGTATTTTGTCAATGATTCAAGCAAACAGCAAAGGCAAATAAATATCTACAATCCCTTAGAGTGGTGATAATAAAGTCGAGTAACACAGCATGACACCTGCAACCCATAAGGCCGTAACAACAACATTGCAAAGCATCTAAAGGTCTGACACTGATGTATATGAGGGACTTAAGGTTCAGAAAAGCTTCAGTTTCTACAGCAGTGAATTATTAAACAAGCTGGAGGAAATAACTTAACATTACCTGTTTAATTTTTAGGAACTTACTGATAGCCCCATTCCTCCTGTGTTCAGTTGACAAGTAGATAGCAACTATAGCCAGTATTAAAACACATATCACATGTATAAAAACTAGCATTAATTTAATCTGTTATGGATTTTGTCTGTTAAAACAAGAGTTTTTTTTAAGGCCCTGATGGAAGTTGACCAAAGCTGATTAGTAGCTAGTCAGAAACGGTAGAAACCAAATAAGAAAGATGCAAAAAATTGGCACTAGTGCTGAATTTGAACAGGATTGTCAATGACTATGAATAGACCAAATCCTTGATAAGAATGTTAGGGCATCAGGTTTGCATTTTTTAATAAGAGTATAGAAATATATGATGATAAACACTTATACTGTTGTTACGTTATGGCCTTTTTGCTTTGTGCTTCAAGGTTCTCATCCTTTTTAGATGTAATGTAATCTCCAGCTGGCTCAGGCTGCCAAGGATCTTTTGCACACGTCAAAAATAATTCTGTGGTATGTGTCACAACTCCGACATGTACATCACTGAATTCAGCTCAAGTTGATCAGGTAATTATTAGGCAGGAAAAAAGAAAAGGGAAAAACAACATGGTGACTTCACAGCAAGCAGTAACTTTGTCCTTAGCACTCTGTGCGCTTTATGCCTTTCATTCCAGTACAAACATTTTATTAATGGGCATCCATCATAAATCATAAACATATGTTTTATATGACAATCCTTCGTATTTTACAAAATGTTATTTATTTCCTCACCTTTGAATAAACATAAATAGTGTTTTCAGATACAGCAACACAAATGACAATTAATTAAGATTCAGCTTCAGGGCAACTTTATGTACTCAGTAAGGAGCAATTTCAAATCCTTAGCAATTTTAACTAAAACTTTATACTGAAGACCACAGAAAAGTACTGTAATTAAAGTAGAACTAAGGTTAAATTTAGCCTTTTATTTAAATTAGTGAAGAGTCTGGCAGTCACAATTTGATTTAAGTGAAGTCTTTAGAGATTGGTTGTGCTTTAGTACGAGTAAATGCAGTCTGAGTAGTCTGCACACATGAGTGCATGAATTTGAACTGTAAGATCTTAAGGGACAGAAAAGGCAGCATCTTAGAGATTCTGGATAAAGCCATGATGAATACTTTGAATCCCCATGTAATGAACTAGTTCTTGGACTAAATTGCTTATTGTTTGTAGTAATCTTTTTTCTTGGAAGAGGGCTTTTGAATAAAAAAAAAAAAAAACAGACACGCAAAAAAGCATAAAGTAACATGCTTTTTTGCATTTGGATGGTAATTGCTCCCAAATATATTATATATTCTAAATGTAGCACCAGATAAAGTCCCAGATAGTCTACCAAGTCCATAAAGAAACTATTATTTACATTGTATACACAGATTACATCTATTGCACATCAACACACATCAGGAGATTGTGTTTTACCAGGCCATTTGATTTTCTATAGGGATTGCCTCTTCACCCCTCATTGTCTCTCAAATCACTCTGGATGCAATGATGTTGATGTGCTAACACAGATACGAAGCATTAAACTGTCAAGCGTTTGAGATCCTTAGAGACATGGAACTATTCTCAATGTTCATCCTGCTGGGTTTAGAGAAATAATGAGCCATGGAGCAAACAGGACAACTGCGTTACGTCCAAGATCCTCAATTTCTCAAAGCTCCTACATACTCGTCCCACATGTTTCTACCAGGGGAGTTATTGTAAGATTGATCTTAGGTTTGAAGAGACTAATCTTAAGCTGCACAGAGAAAAGTGCTCAGGTGATGACAGCATCTTTCTTCCTATACACACGAGAACTTTCTTCCTCTTAGGTAGTATGACTACCTAAGAGGAAGTCACCCTCTTAGGTCCTTCATAGAAAAAAACCTCAAACACCACCGAGCCTGAGGATTTATGATGTTCGGTTCCTGTCTAAACTCCTCTAAGCTGTGCAGACAGATGACTTTTTGTTAAGTAATTTTAGATTTTCACAGTTCAGCACTCCAGAGGTTTCGATTTTACATGCAGCCTGACAGACAGGATCAAAGCCTTAACACCTTGTGCAATACACATATATGGTAAATGGACTGAATCTATATGGGACTTTTCAAGTCATACTGTCCACTCAGATTGCTTCACATTAGAGATTCACTCACAAACACACATCCATGACATGTTGACTGATAGGAAAACGTGGGGTTAAATACCTTGGCTAGGCGAACGAGGAAACTGGAATCAAACCCACAACTTTTGGATTGCGAAATAACGAATCTAACGTTTTCAAATCTTTTAAAATCCTTATTCCTTTTTGCCATTTTGCTACTACATATATTGTGTTTTTATGTCATAGAACAACACAAAGTACTGTCTAATTGCAAAAAGGAAGACTTATGATACACAATTTAAAAAATAAATAAAAATATGCTCACCTGAAATTATAATTTGTAGAATCCCTTTTCACTGCTTCAGCAGCTGCAAATTTTTGGGTGAATGCTTCTACCAGCTTTGCACATCTAAAAATGCAATTGGATTATTAGACCAACCTTGAGCAGAATCTATTTCAGCTGAAGACTGGTGTTGACCCCTTCCATTGGGTCCGGTTTTCTACTTGGAGCTGCCTTAACAAAAGATGAACCTATGTGCCAGACTTAAATACTTCTGGCATTTCCAAATATTTAGCCACATCCTTAGAACCATCCTTATTATCAGCAACTCTGATAAGTTTCTCTGTCCCTGCACCCAACATAACATTGCAACCATTCTGCTTCACCATGGAGATGTGTGTTCAGACTGGTGTGATCTGCTCATTTCTCAACCACAAATATTGTTTTGCATGTAGGCCAAAGATTTCGGTTTTCATCTCAAATAATTAGAGCATCTTGGTGCATGTGTTGGGAGGTGTCTCATAAAATAATTGTGGCAAACTTCAAATATGATCAGTAGACTTTCTTAAATTTTTTTAAAAATGTCACCAGTTTTTCAAGGCCCAATTCTTGTCATGGTAGTTAATGTTCCCCTGCCTTCATGATGCTGTTTATTCACTAATGTTCTCTAACAAACCTCTGAGGCCTTCACAGAACAGCTGGATTTGTAAATTATTTGTTGCTGAGTTTTGACACTAACTGGTTGCACTAAAATACTGTTTAATTATAGTAAAAGGGGCAGGATATAAAAGCCAAACTGTTGACAGTAATCTATCAGTTTCCTTCTACTTTGCAACAACTTTGCTTTGGTCTATAACATAAAAATCATCATTCCTGATTAACTTTATCAATGTATGAAACTGTGCATAAGTGTATAGAGCTGACAGGCACCATATGTAGAGGACAAACAGTTATGCAGCAATTAATATATTTGAGAAAGTGATTCATACAAGAGCTTATTGTTGGACATTTGGCTACAAAATTTCCTCTTATGCAAATTGCAGAACTGTACGTTTAAGCATTGGTCTTGTCTTAGAAATGTTTCCCCCATATTCATATTTGCTCAAGTTTATCATGGCCTAATTTTCTAATGGAAATTTTAAAATCTCGTAATTTTAATCTCTTCTCTTGCAGGCTTACTTTATTATTATAAAGAAGCCAAAATTTTACCCAGGATTAATCCTCAAAGCATAAAGAACATCAGTTTCAACCCCGGCCCGCATCAGAAATATTGTCATTAATATTTGTGATTTGTGGTCCTCTCTGTAAGCGGCTTAACGTTTAATGCTATCTCTGTTACACAGCAAAAACTCATGTCTCTCTTTTTCATTCTCCCCCCAACCAAGGTGAGACTCTTGCTGATAATGAATTGGGTTTAGTTAGATAAAACACAAACAGATTGGTTTGCCAGGTTAGCTTGACCTTTCAGTAGTGTATCACAAGATATATATCACATTATATTGTTTGCATAATCAAAAACTATTTTAATAGGATTGTGTAACTTTGTTTTCACAGTATCTATGATTAGTCTGTTGATATGGAAGATTGTAAGGGATGCATGGCAAATAACTTTATAGAATCTACTTTAGTGACTTTTTCCAGAAACACAAATGGAGATCCTTTTGCACAATATATATCCAGGAACTTTAGAAGTAATAAAGACTATGAAACACATTGGTGATTGCAAAAATCTCAAAACAGTTAAACAAATTATATGATTGTCCATCTAATATTGCTTTCAACAGTCCTCTGAAATATTTAAAAGTGTTTGTATTAAATCTACAAGAAGTTAAAGACAAATAGTTTGCTGCAAGGCAAGAATATGCTTGATTTCCTCCGATTATCCTTTGGGACAGCAACATTCTCACATGGGCCAAATAAAACCACAGCATATCCCAGAGGCACAGCTGTTTTACAAATGGATAAAACAAAACAAAACACTCTGTGTTTGTTTATCATATTTGGAGCTTTTTATAAATGCTAAAGAAGTCTAAACAAATATTTTCTTAATGAGAAACTTGACATCATAAAGAGATTTAAACATCAAGGATGCAAATCATTATCAGGGTCTGTTGGTATTCTTGGAAGCTCATTGGATATTTGTTCAGAACTTCAGTCTTTATCTTAATCCAAGGAGATTTAAGTTCAGTGTCAGAGTGGAAACCATCACACCACAAATGTGTTTGTTCTAAACAGGGACTTGGAGAACTTTACAGGGTTCTCCAAGAGCACATCACATTTCAGGTAAAACATGTTGGACTGTGGAAGTTCCCTTACTGCGTAGAGGATGCTAAAAAACCTTTTGGTGGATTTTCTTACGATTATCCATGCTGGTTTCCGATTGTCCATTGTGAAATTGAAGAGTGCACAAAGAACCTGTAAGAACATTTCAAATGTCATGGTTTGCTCTGTGGTACAAGACCATGAGCCTGGCCAGTAACTGCAGTGAGAGTTCATTCCTCCTCATGGGCTCGACACATGGGAGGTGACGTCTCTCACTCTCCATTCATTCTCTATGGAGCTTGCGGGATGAGGCGACTGTTGCTTATGAGTATGTGCACATGCGGGCTAGTGACATGACACAAAAGATATTGAAAACTGTTCAACTTTCAGTGGAGAGTACTCCAAAAGCCTCGACAGTCACTAAATCACAATCCTTTGTGGTGGTGTATTAATTTCCTTATGAAAATTCTGCAGAAACTATGTTGATATTATGCATTATAAGTCAAAACCTTTGAGAAATGCTTTAAAAACTTGTGTTATTTATAATGTGAAATTAAGGTCATTTTGAAGCCAAAAGACTGGCTTTTTTTGTTGTTGTTTGTTTCGGTAATATTTTCAGAATGTTTACTCATGTGGGTAAAAAAGACAATAC
This sequence comes from Alfaro cultratus, assembly GCA_903066825.1. NCBI lineage: Eukaryota > Metazoa > Chordata > Actinopteri > Cyprinodontiformes > Poeciliidae > Alfaro > Alfaro cultratus. Next base: position 21,061 of record CAEFZX010002725.1, on the reverse strand, counting down.
ATGGAAACTACAAAATCACAGAAGACAGTGGCACAGGGAATCAAGGTGATTGTTGAACCTGGAAGTGAGCTGAACAGAGTTACAAATGTGGCCATCAGACGAATCTCAGAATGACAAAATGCAAGGGACAAATAAAAATGATAAAAGGAGTAAACAAACCCATAAAATAAAGCTGATTTAAAATAAAAAGTGTAATAAAACAGTAAAACAGAAACCCAAGAGATGACAATGTTTACACAATAAATCAAGACAGTCAAAAGCAACCAAGAACATGAAAAGCATAAAGCATGACATGAGTTTTCAAAAAAGCATACAGGAGATAAGAAAACAGACACAAACAGACATTACCTGTTGTAGAGGAGGATATCTGGAACCCAAACCAGATTGGAGGGAAAGCGAAGGTTCTGAACCCCGGGGTAGTTCTCTGGGTTCCAGGACAGATAAATATCCGTCCAATGCTGGATCAAATTATAGAGCATAAGAAAGCAGATCAATGAATTTGCTTTACAATTAGGATGCAAAAGTAAAAAAAATAAATAAACAAAATTTAGGTTTCTATTGATGCTGTTCACATAGATATATTTAACAGAAACAATTGGATATTGAAATGTTGATTCAAGAGCAGATGCACCACCTACGCTTAATCCTATTTTATGGTAAATGCTGACAGACAGGTATTGAAAGATCAAAATCCCTCAAAAAAACTCTCCTTTTAAATGTGATTAACCTGAGGCCATCAAAAGTCAAACATTTCCCTATTACACAGGCTATTAGTTGTTGGCTGTTACACTTTGTCTCTAGCTCAGATAATGAATGTTGCCACTGAAAGTCTGCCAAGCCAACATTTGGCACCGCTCCCTGGAATCCAATCTGAGGTTGGCTCAATTCAGCAAGAGTGAAGTGAGTCCAGCTCCACAGCATTTTAAGAGCACACACTGCTGCTTTTTTTTATTTTTTTTTATTATTTATGACAAGTAACAAGTTAATCTGTCATCCGTAGTTATATGAATGTTGTGTGTTTTAGCCTTTAAGCATGCTTTGCTTTAATGTTCTTGTATAAGAGTTGGGCAGATGGATGTAGGCACATGTTAAACCTTTAGGGCTCCTTCTCCGTGGAATAACCAAAGTCCCATATTTAAAATGGCCACTGCATATGATGCACATCTGCTTAGCTCGCAATGTATGTTCATATGCGTAATCGTGCATGCATGCAGATAGTATTATTCCCCTCCATTTAGTAAGATCTTGCCTTGTATTAGTGGGCAAATGTTTTTCCCAGTAATAAAAACTCTGTTCTTTTCTGAAACACTTAATTCATGTCTGCTGACATATGTCTTCACTGAGGAGGCTAATGACTTAATTACCACACTTGCCATCACTAAACCTTCAAATGTTTGATGTTTCTTTTCATGTTCCTTGGCTGGGAAAGCACAACAAAGCAGTTAACCTTCAGCTCTTTGTTCAGGGAGGTGGACATTATACGCGATGCAAGGCAGCATCTGTCTAAGAATAGTTTTGGAGTTATGTAACAGGAATTTTAGTAGGCATCACTAACTTGAGACAACGTAGTTAAAATAGTGTGATAATTGCTCTGCAAATCTATGATTACAATCAAGTTGTTTTAAAGCACAAGATACAAACGGAACAAATTGGAAATCCAACGGAAGCAGCAGCTAAGGCTGTGAAAATAATTTGATATATGGCACTGATTGCTTCTTGTCTTTTGGGTGGCGTGAGCGTCTTCCTGATGTTCATCTCTTAGTATGCTTTCACTGTTGAGCCTCTTCAACACAAACCGGCAAAACACAGATTCCGGGAATCTATATGGGTACAGAAATATGTATTTCTGTTTGCTGTCTCTCTGTTCACCGTCAGAAAATGCATGTGAGTGGAATTTGATTGGTGGCGCACAGCAGTGCAACCAAAAGACTTTTTGTCTGGCACAGATGTGTCCTTCAGGTTTACAGGTATCCACTCTACGAATACAAACCTGAGTATATTTCATTGGGACTTTTTGTGATAGTCCACTCTGAAAGTAGCATGTAGCTGTTAAGTAGAGGAAAATGATTCATGTTTTTTTCTTTTTTTAAATAAAGCATTTTACCCAATCCACTTTTCAAAATATCAGTTTATGAGCATCAAATGTCAGATGTCACCAAAAACTATAAATATATATTTACATCTAGACCATTATAACACACATAACTTGCATCTAAAACATGCATTCATAATTGTGTCTGTATATGTAGGATTGTTGTCGTGCTTTAAGGTACACCTCAGTCCTAGACTCAGATCTTTTGCAGCCTCTAACAAGTTTTGTTCCAGTATTGCCTTGAATCTTGCTGAGGAAAAAGCATGCCTGGTCTATGGTGTTATCGCTGTCAATGTTCATGGTTGCTATGGTGTGTTCAGCGTTAGTTTTTCACTACAGTATAGCATTTTGCTTGTAGGCCAAAAAGTAACATATCTGGAAAAACACAGAACATCAATTCAGCTAATCCTACTCGTACTGCCATCCTTCCATACAGATTAAATTTGTGCATAGCTCATAATTGTCAAGTAAATAAATTCCCCCACTTTAGTTAAGGTGTCAGGTAACCCATGGTTTCTCCTCACAAGTAACCATGGACCATTTGGCTTCTTCTTTGATTAACTTTCTCCTTCTAGGACACCATGTACTGGTAAGTGTGCAGTTGTGCCATGTGTATCATTTCCTGATACAGAATTTATTAGTTGTCCGTAAGGTGTTCAAATCTGTTTATAACCTAATCCTGCTCTAAATTCAATTTTCTACATTTCTTGGAAGTCTGTAATGCTGTTTACTCTTTAACATTCTCTAAAAAAAAAACTAAAAAAAAACCCTCCGAGGCCTTCAGAAAACATCGTTTTATTTTCTAATCAGAATATTTCTGAAAACAGTTGCTTGCACTGGATTTTATTTAGGGGTAAAAGGGAAAAACAGACTGAATACAAATATACAAAACATTTTTCAGATTTTTATTTGTAAAAAGAATAATATAAACTATGCAGCATTTTTTTATTAACTTGACAATTAAGCATCACTTTGTATTTGCCATTAAAACGCAACACATTATTATTAAAATAATTCCCTAATTCCTTTGCAGTGCATGATATGCATCATATCTGCAATTATCTTTATCATTCGCAAGAGAAACAGAGAGGAGAGAAACGCAGAGCACAGATATGAACAAAAGCTAATCAGATTACACATTTTTCACGTCAAGATATGCAATTTATTCTCTATTACTCCTAAAAATTCTAATATCATCCAGGATGCAGTTAAGCTAAACGTGCCCCTTTTCTATCTAACTATCTGACTGATTGTCTCTGGCTGCATAATCCACTTCTCAAGTCTCCTTACAATCCTGCTGCATCTGCAAAGACCCCATAAGCTACTGCACCAAAGTAGATGATGTATTAAAGAGGTGGCTTCCTGAATAATTGATACATTCATAACCTGTAAGGCAGCCAGCAGCCAACTCAACCTTGACTGTATCATCTCTAATGGGTTGTTCTGACTGGATGTGCTGTAATAATAAAGATAAGGATGTAAGGACGTTCTACATACCTGGTTCTACCAATGTAACATTTTTCCTTACTACTACACAATGTAGTAAATATTTCTTTCTGCACATTTTTAGTTATTTTATTTTAAAATAAAATCTATAGTAGCTAAGTTCCTCCATGCAGAAGTGGAACCCAATGTCCTGTGTGTAAGACGTTTGGTTAAATACTTTTTAAAGGGACAGGGATTATTTATTTTCAAAGTGATTACTAACTGCACATGGGAATGTCATGAGCTTCAGCTGTAAAAATGAGAAGAAAATTAGTTGAAAACATGAAACTGAGACTATAACAGGTTCATCAAAATTGGACGGAGCAAATTAGAAAATTGTTTCCTTATGATGCGTGATAATATTAGCTGTGATATTCAGATTGTAGAGTCAGAATCAGGCGTGAAAAGACCCTAAGAGTATTATACTTAAAATTATATAGATTCTCAATCTTAATAATGAAAAAGCCTATAATGGATGTTTTCCCTTTTTTATTTTATTACTGAAGAAACTGTGGTTTGTTTAGTAACTGCCAACCTACAAACTGTCCAGAAAGACTATACTGAAGGAGCTTTTTACTGAAGAAAAGCGCATAGTGTCAAAAGAGAGCTGCAGATGTATCAAGCAGTTCCGTCGGCCATCATGCTGGTGTTCCAGTTCCTCGCCGCATGCTGGTGGAACCACCAAAAGACTTATCCCTTGCTGTCAGATCTTGGTTTTTCATATTTATGTGTTCAGGCTTCTTCTACACCCAGCGCACGCGTTTTCTCTACTATCTAAAATGCTTGAGGATACTGAGGGCAGATATGATCATTTTTCCACACAAGAATTGTTTATGATTCTATTCCGTGCTTGCTGCTAACCTGGACTGGATTTTACAAATTGTTCGTTTTGTTTGTTTTTATTTTTTTTTTTTTTACACCAGATTAGCCCATCAGTGGGATCTCAACAACTTGTTTTAAGTACCTGCTGCATCAGATAGTAATATTTGTAATTGTGTTTTGTTCAGCTTTTCAAAAACAAAGCTCTCCTTATGGAAGTGTACTCTTGTGAAAAGAAGATTTGTGGCATTTATGTTGCAGTACATACAGTATGTTTGATATTGGAAAATGTTAAACACATTCCAATATGTTTGACATACTGGAATATGTTTCCAATATGACTGTGGAAAATTCATAAAATTATCTTATGTGTAAAACAAACTGAACTCTGCTATGATTCTACCTGCCAAATAGGTTTTTCTTTATTATTCAATGAGAATCACACCATCTTTTTCACATCAATGCCCATAAGCTAGGTGGTAACTTGGTGCCCAAACTTATCAGTATTCAACCCACAAAATCAGTCGAGCATACAAGTGCAATAAAAATAAAAATACTGATTTTTAGTCCAGTTTCAACAAAAGGTGAAGTGTGGACTGCTGACCCCCCCAATCAACTATGAAATATTTGTGAAGTTGTGAATAAGAAGTTCCCAATTGCTGTTCCTGTACAGTTCTAGACTACAGATTAGTTTGAATGACTTGGCGTTGCAGCTCCTGCTTTGTTTTCCACCGACTCTGCCTGATGTGTTGTTTATCTGCACTTTTACTTTTATTCTAAAAGTAAAAGATGATTATTTACCCTGACGCAACCCGTGCTACCTTGATTGTTGGACCACCTACAGTTTCAGCAAAGGATGAAACGCCTGAAACAAGAAGGCTGCTTCCACAATGCTTATAAACCTACGAAGCAGCTCTGCATCACATCAGCTGCCAGTGATGCAGAGAGGTTTTCATGATCCCTTCATCCTCTAAAACACAAACATCTTGGTTGAATGAAAATAATTTTAAATCTAAGCCCGCCAAGGGCATAAATAATTTTGAACTAAAATGTAAATGAACATAAAATTATCACACTGATCACACAGTATTTACTGAGCAAAGAGACGTACCAGTTGCAGCCACGCGTTTGTGATCAACACTTGGTTCTTTTCATCCTGGAGGGGGACAAGAGAAGACAGAGAGGATTGTCAGCTGGAAGTAGAACTGGCTGTAAACAGATAGTAAATGAAAATATGCTACGGGGAGAGAAAAAAAAAACTCTGCAAGGTTGGTAAACATGATTCGTGAGATCATGAGAATAACTGGCAGAGAAGTTAAAGCTGCATCCCAGATGAGTCGGAGCTGATGTGTTCTCTGAATGACAATGATGCACTCCAGCTTGTTTAATGCAATGCCATGTGTACACCCATTTGAGCAATGCAGCAACTGGAGTGAAATTACACATTATGAAATGACCAAAAGAAAGCATTTCATACAGGGATGGCTTACAGAGAGTTCAGTGAGAGAGTACAGTGGTAAGGTTTCTGTTTTTTGACATGAAAGCAGAAAATCCCAGACCACTACAGCTAACGGTCTGGGAAGACTGGAGGTAAGATTCAGGCAGCTGGATTAAGAATAACTAAAGATGAGAACAGAAATAAGTCATCCTGGTGCTGCTTGAAACATATTCAAGAGCAAAAACACTTACTAAAAGTGATTTGAGTGCATGTTATATATTTAATGTCTAGTAGGTCACAGCTGCACTCTATGTGATTTGTTCACATCATATTTTACCCATGATGAAAAACAATCTAATGCAGCCGGCTCAACCCGCTCAACGCATTTTGTTTTATTTGACTGCGATAAGAATCTCTCAAACAAAACCTCAACGGTTTTCTTCCTTATCCCTTCCCTTTCATCTTGTTTCATGGCTTTTTTGCTCTTTTTGGAAATGTGAAAATTGGTACACTGTGAAACACTCAGAGAGGTTTGCTTAGATATACAAAGAAAGATCCCACTGGGATACTGAAGTTTTTCTGCGCTTGTGTTTATGTTTATATATAGATATATATAAAATATAAAATGGCGAATTAAATGCTCAAATGCTCCACATACATTTAAGCATGTATGTTGAACACAAACTATTAAACATGTTTATTAGTTTTGCGAACTATTAAACAAAATTGAACTTGATTTATATTTGGAGTTATTTTTTTTGCTGACATTGCGTAGTGACAAATCTGTGTGTGTCTGTCTGGGCTTTTGTTATCGTTTTTGGTGTTGGACTCCATCTGTTGGCCGTAACCTGACCCAGTTTTATGGTTACCGAATAACATGGGAGCAGATGGAGAAATCAGAGACCACATCCCACACAAACAAACCCACAAGAACAGCTAGATTTACATTATTCACTACTGCCCAGGAAGCATTAATTCATTTGTTTTTTCCAGCTTATCTATTATGTATTGTGCCATAAAACCGCACAATACATATAAGAAATATACACATCCTTCCATTTTCTATACGTGCTTAATATATGAACACACAGAAAATATGTAAAACATGGCTTGTGACAAGTGCTACTATAAAATAACAATGATAGTAAAATGAGGCAAAGTAGCTACATGACATGATAATTGAAAGCGGAAACATCTTTTGTCTCACTTAATTAATTTTTGTTTCCAGTTTATTTTACAGCACTGTAACAATTAGCTAAAACGTTGCTTAAGAAGTTGTGAGTTGACATTAATAGTGCAATAGGCAGTCTACATTGCAAGTTGGCATGTGCTACTTTCTATTATACGCCATGCATAAATAGATGTCTTATGACAGGGCTGGGTCAAGGATGTGATGGTTCAATGCTCTGTCTAAGTGGTGGGTCTAAGCAGCAGGAGGTTGCGTGTTGTCCTGTGAGATGGACGGTATGGAGAACAGGAGGAAAAACGTAATGAAGAGCATCTGAGCACTGACAGAATAAAACATAAGGGATGTCAGAGCAGCTACCTAAACTACAGATATGTCTGTCAGAGCTGCAAGCTTGACATGAAAAAGATTGGGCAATGTGATTCCTTTTATATTTAATGGTGTTCAAGGAAATGGAATGTAGGACACAGGAAATGAGAGGTATGGTATTTTTATGGAAACACCTAAAAATGTGAAAGTCAAGACAAAGAAAAATTTATCCACTTCATGGTTTAAGAAGAAGGTAAAACCAAAACTGTACTACCTCATTACGCTGTATGAGACTCATTAGTGTCCAATATTTCATTTTGCTAAAGTTGTGGCAGTTTTAATCAGTGGAGGAAATAAAAACTTGGTATAAAAATAATAAATGTTAACTTTTTTCATTCCAAAAATGTCCATCATGACTGATTCTTTTTACAATAAATTCTAACATTGGAGAAACTCCAAAGAACTAAGTTATTTTACGAGTGCAAAATCTTTTTTTTATTTTACACTTGTAAATACATAAAACAGAAGCAAAAAATTAAAAATTAAAAAAGAAACGTGTTTTTTCACCACACAGATGGAACTAAAAGTGCTTGGAGGAAAACACAACTTGTTTCAATGACTATCTTTCTCTCCTGATAATCAGTTTTACAATACATTCACAGATTAATGAGGTACAACATTCACAAGCGTTGTGCATTAATACTGCTCTCGGGCACAAATGCATACAAAATGCCATGGAAATGTGCCAGTCAGTCAGCATGGTCAGAGTACAGTCGTTGGAACGAGTTTCACAGAGCAATCGATTGTTTCTTAGCTTTAAATATGCTGGTTAAAATATTATTTTGCATTTACCTAAAATATAAATTATACTTAACAAACACTCACCACATCAATAATCTGTAGCAATGTCAGGCCAAGTTCCACCAGAATAGGAGCAGAGTCGTTTTGGACTGGTCTCTCCAGACGGTTGTAGTTTAGCATCAGTTCATGGTACAGTTTCCTCTGGTACACTCCGCAGTGACAAGCTGGATGGGACAGATGGACAGTTACTGCAGGACATCTGGCAGGGAACCAATTCAGAAAAGAGAGTTATTAGAAGGTAAAGGGTACTAGTGGTTTATAGAGAACCAAGATGAAAAACACCAACACAAATCTCACAATCGTCCTTACTTGTGATGTTTTATTAATTCAAACAAACACTAAAGATGTCTGCTGCATTAGAAACCCTTGTTTCCCTTGTTGATCATATGTAGCTAACAGCACAAATGAAAAGCATTTAAACCCAAATAGAGTAGAGGTGATAATCATGGAGAGTTGGATAACAACTGTGAAGAGACAAAAACTAAAAGTTAACGTTCATGTCTAGTTGTCCACATCATTTATAAAAATGTCAAACTTATTAATTTGCTGTATGTAATCCGATCTGCCTGCTTGTTTGTATTTCTGACATTGTTTTTGCAAAACTCACCCTCAAAAGAAGAACAAATTAAATCAAAGTAAGCATATTGCAATGAGCCCATTATAAACTCACTAAACTTTTATTTTCTAGTTGTAGTTTCACTGCATCTCAAAAGAGTGTTTTTCACAAAACAAACAACCTGTGCATCTGTATCAGGAATGAGCGTTACACTGTGTTCCCTTTGCAAAGCAAACTCAGTTATTCATGAATGAGCATAAATTCTCTTTGGCACCATGTTACTTAAATTGCTTTCACATTTTCAAAAGACTGTTTAAAAGTAACCATAAAATGTTTAAAGGAATAATGGAATCTGGATGCCATAAAACAAACTGTACAATATCTCTGGAGGTCACACAAAATAGTTTGTAAGTTTTCACATAATTTGGTTCAAATATTTGAAGCAACTTGGATTTTCGCACAGAGATAGAATGAAAAGGAAACTTTCTCTAGTGTCCAGCAAGTGACATTTAGTGGTCATTGCAGTAGATTAGACTATGGCAAACTGTAGTTTGCTGGTTTAATTTCAATTTATGGAGGCCAGGTATCTTCTCTCCTCTTCACTGTGATTGACCCTCTTATATTTCCACATCCATCCCAGGATGCTCTGTCGACCCAGAGACATGCATTAATCTCCCACTACTTGTGCATAAACCTGTTGGTGAACAGTGACAGACTGCTGCATCCCAGCTGCACAAAGCAGTGTTACTTTATAACCATCACTACTCCTGACAAACTAAGTGTTTATGTCGCTGCTGTTATTTGCAGGGATATAAACTCTGCTCTTTGAACCTTTTGTTCACATCTTGTAAATAGCATGTTGTTATTTTTGACATTTCTTTTCATTTAAATATGCTATTTTCAATAACAGCTGTTAATTTGCCCTTACTGTACGGACCCTTATTTTTTAAGTTGTAAAGTTACTTTGACCACAATCAACTTCAGGACTGCTACCAGGAGAGCATCCATTTATCTTCTTACATTTTTCAGCTCTCAGACTCACATTTTAGCTGCAATTGAAAAGGTCTCAGCCCTCATCTTCCCACTGACCCCTATCCAGATTAGCTCTTGTCCCAACATATTTTACCAATTACCAAGTGACAACCAATATATCTGTGTGGCCACAAAACTGTGTGGCTGGCTTATCAGTTAATGAAGCAAAAGTAAAGAAAGATGCCTCGCTGCGCATTCGTGTGCAAAGGTTTTGGCAAGTGTCAGATTGGGTATCCCTAAATCTGGGTTTGAAAGGAAATCTGCATAATAGGAGAGCATGTAAACCAACAGAATTATGGAGACGCACTGGAGTGGAGTGAACCAAGAAAAGACATTCTGAGTAGCAGACAGTCCTGTCAGAATGCAGTGGCAAAAAAAATACTCACACCTAAGTGGCAAGAAACATGTACTGTATAGTCTTCAAGTTCAAAGTGGAATAATTATTCAATTCTGGATTTTTTTTTATTCTGGATTATCAAATTAATGGAAATTGGTTTTGTATTTTCTTCTTATTAAGTGCAAATACTGAGTTGCTGCTACGACAGAGGGATAGGTGGAAAGTTTTACCTTTGCAAATTACACCAAATAATTACTGCAGGTTTTGGAAAAATCTAAATTGTGCACATTATTTCATTCCTAAAAACACTAAACCCATCAAAACATTTGTAGTAGAAACATTAAACAGGGGCAGACATGCTGCTCAAAAAGCAAATACGTGTTTTCCATGGACCCTCTGATAATTTTATGTAACAAGAATCCTTCTTATGGCTTTATTCAATGGGAATTTTACTTATGCCTTTCACTAAACAATACAATTGCTCACCTGAAAAGGTTTAATGCCTGTTTTCTTCACGTTGCAACGCTAGGCATGATGTTGAGATTGAGAGCGAATGCGAGATCTCAGTGTTCATTATTCAACCACAATAGCTGTGCATCATTAACGCCGGTAGCAAACATCTGGAAGCAAGCTGCTTCTAAATCCCATCATTTAAGGCTTCCTTTTTCAAAATAAGGCTTACGACGGCACATCCACATCACACATCCAGTTTCCTGACGACAACTAGAAAGTTTACCGCAGGGCTGCTAAGGAAGATGTGTCAGCTGGATTGGATTTATTTTGCATTTAAAAATATTTCAAAATAGTAGAATTTTGAGAGAAATCTAAAATACATTCCTCACAATGAACAAATGGCTTGTTTGATGCCTGCATGTTAAAAGCAGAACCTTGAGATGTTGTAGGAGAACAACAAATTTGCATAAAAGAGGTCTCTCTTCAGTGCAACTATACTGCAAGTAAAACAAAGAAATACATTTAGTTTGAGTCTTTCACTCTTCATGGTACATCCTGCCTTCAAAATAATTATTTACACTTTTGGCATTCCTGCTGTTCCCATTCTGTTTGTCACAGTGACAATCACAGTTGTTTTCTTTCTTACCTGTTCTTCTTTTCACATAGCCTTAATACACTGTCAGGGTTTGTTTCTAAAGAAAGAAAAAACAGCAATCTAGCGCATCACATCTGAAAACCCTGCTGCAGCTTTAGAAACTGGAAGGCAGTTTTAACAAACAGCAACAAGGAATAGTACCTGAATTAAAACTCCACATGTAAACTGTGGGTTCAGTGTTTTTTAGCTTCACTGATTTTTTTCTTCACTATTACAGTCAATAAATGAGCTTTCAAAACTGGACTTAGGCTGAATGCTTTACGAGAGAGAGAAACTATGGTAAATTATGCATTTTAAGGAAGTAGCTGTCATCTGAATTTCTTGTCACAAGTGCCAGATGACAGAGAATGTAACTGATGTATCTCTATGTTACCACCAGACATGATAATGATGCAACAAATCCATCTGTATTGGAACAAATGTTTTGGTCTGGCCCAAAGTTTAAATGCTAGACCATCATCAGATGGCCAGAGCATGTCTTAGTATGTTTTTGAAACATTTCATAATTTGATGTGTGACAGTTGTTCATAGCTGCAATGAACACAAACATGTCAAAGTTGACTTTTAAAATGCAAGAACCACTTCTTGGCTGATTCCAAATGGACTTGCTTTTTAGATTTTGCTATAGCTTCCTCATGTCATGCATGAGGAAGCTTTCATAACCTTGGAGTTTCATACTGAAAAGACCCCATCAAAGATCTTTGTGATGAGACAGTTATTATACCTAACACGATACATTGTACACATGTGATGAAAAAAAAATATATATATATATTATTTCTTTTTGGCCACTTAGCCTCTCATGACAATCCAGTACTTCTCAACCTGCTACAAAGCATTCCCCAGGCCCAATCACCCTCTAAGTAGTCATTTGTTTCTATGTCTCTGTTTGACTCATACGCTCTGCTACTGCTTAGATTCCTATTGTTTGCTGTTTTCTTAAACATTTAGCATCCCTCAGTGTTCTTTATTTAGCATATCACTAGTTCCAAACCAAGGTGAGCAACCTCCAGATATACCATGAGAAAGCAGCACTGCTTGCTGTTTCCGAGTGACTTGTGGCAGACTGAGTTCCTGCTGAGAGAGGAATGAATGAGGCAAAACCCCCGTTGCAGAAACACATTTTGATTCAGAGAAAACAAACAGCCTGTCTAACCAGAGAAAAACACTAATCACAACTCTCTCCTAGGAATTTCTGGTGCTCCAAGCTGATAGATTAAAAATTTACAATAATTTCATCATCTTTTCCTCTCAAAATTAAGCCATCGTACAAATTCAACACAGTGATTCTGCGGCTTGGTTTAAAATGGACCACTAGGAAAACACATATTAGCCAATGTGCTTCAGGCATCAAGTGAAGATAATGCTAAATCAGTAACCAAATTGAAATACCTTCCCACTGTGACTCAATAAGTGCTGTGAACTCAGTGAATAGGTTTTGATACACTGAACAGGATCAACACCAGTATGGTGATCTTGATTTGCTCACACTTTTCAAAACTATACCCTCTCTTCACAAGATGCATTTTGGAAAAGCTTTTACATTAACATAGAACAGCTGTAAAAAACAAAAAACAAAAAAAAGATTAAATCTTTATACTCCTTAAGCAAAGTCATAACATTTTTATAACATATCAGTTTTTCCCCCATTTTAGCAGATCAGCATAAAGCTTTCAATGGCCAGGAGGGAACTCCAACAGCTTGTAGCTTCAAGCAAAAAAATAAAAAAAATTAAAAAATAGCGACCACTTCATACCAGTAAGCCAAAGACGGACTTGTGTAGAGTGAATATTTAATGGATCCCAAAAGGCAGGTCAGTTTACAGACTGTAGTAAGCTTAAAACGGTAAATACACTTGCAACACAACACCAACTGGGATCAGTATGCATGAGCAACTGAAAAACAATCTGTGGTCAGAAAGACATTAGCTGAATGTCTGACATGGATAATTAAAATTTGAGTCTGACAATTGCAGACTGACAGTCCAGTTTTATCTGTCGCTTGAAAGTTAAATTATTTAATCTGATAAAAAAAAAAGGCTGGGATGTTTAAACTAGGTTTTTCATTGGATTATTACTACATAATCATTAATGCTACTTCTTTCAAGATATGCACAAAGAAAGTCTGTGCAGCAGCCTTTTGAAGACATCCTATTTCATTTCAGGACAGTCAAAATTAAAGGTTCTGCTCAGGGGGAACTCCCTTCTACAAAGACAGGCTGAATATTGATCAGCCTCAGGCAATCTGCACATAGAAGAGACTTGGTCAAGTTTTAATACTGAATTAAAGCATACCGTTTTGTGATGTGCTTTGAAAAATCAATGTCAGTCCAGAATATGACAGGGAGCACAATTATGCATTTCAATTTTTTGACTTTTTGATCCCCTTTAGACTCCCAATTTATGATAAAATATTTTAATTATAGCTTGAGCAAAATCCCCAACACTTTCAAGTCACGTAAATAACTCCAGAGGGTTTATTTGCTCCAGAAGTCATTGGGCAAGAGGTGGGGTACAGCCTGGACATCGTAGGACAACACAGGGACACACAGGATGAACTAACATTCATGTAAACCCACCAGGGGCGGTTCTAGACCAGATTTACAGGGGTGAAACAAATATGTCCAAAAAACCCCCAGCAAGAGCAAAGCAATATTTCATTGTTTAATACAGCATATTAAGTGAGCCAAAGAACCACTCCAATGCTGTAAGTCAGTCAAAATCACTACCTAAGGTCAAAATGTCAAGACGTAAATTGACCACAAAACTCTGATCCACACATCTCTACTTCAGAGTGATCTCATTTTGACTTTGTATTAGCAAGTAAACCAAAAACAACAAAACTTTTTGAGGTGTTATATTCCACTTTTATTGAAGTGTTTTATAGTTACTGAGTTTTTTCTCAGTATTCAAATGAAATAAAACAGCATACAAGCAACATTTAAAAACTCTTATTTCATTTTCACCTAAAATCCAGACTGTCACTTTAGTGTCAGACATGTCAGATTCCTTGCAGTTTTTTGCAATGTTGCATCTAATGACCTAACTGGACTGCATTAAGAACAGGACAGTAAGGTGAAAGATTAGCCTCTTCATAGGGTTAGCCTTAGAAACATCTAAATAATTGTTTCCCCCCATCACCTCAGCAACCTTCATTGTCTTTATTGTCATTATTTCAAATTATACCAGACACACCAAAACATTCAGTGTCTTATAATGCTCAGTTTTGTGTGTGGTTGTATATGGACTGTTTATTTCTATTTAACAATGTGTTACTGTCTGTGCAGTGACAACAAAGCTAGTTTTATGATGTAGACTGTGGTAAAGCATTTTGAATCTGATGAACAGAGTCTGCAGCTGTGGATTATAACGACAGACCTCATGAACTCTAAGCACCTGCGGGACGTCCTCCATATTGAGAGGCAGATGTTGCGGGGAAACAAGGGGGACTCACTGGTTTTTAAGCACACTGATCCATAAATTTAATATATGACATCTGTTTCTCAACAATTAAGCTGTGGAAACCTATAGAATAAAATTCAATGAAGAACGAAAAAAAAAAAAAAACTGTGCAAAGAGCACTTGTTTCAATAGTCTTGCCCTATGTAGGAATTACTTTCTGACTGAAATACAATGACAAAACCATCCACCGTAAAAACCCACAGGATACCCCTTGGGTACAGGTCTCTCTCATGCCAGATGTGGCCACAGCAGCTCTCACCTCTCAGAGACATTGCCTGCCAGGCGAAACAGGGAAACATGAGCATTTTAACAAAACGTGGCCCGAATAGGAGACAGTAACTCACCTTGATAGTAAAACGTCGCCCACAGGTAAACTCCAACCAATGCAGGTCCATTGCTTTTCCGGAGCTCCATCGCAGCTTCAGATCGGAAGTCCCCCCTGAAGCCCGCTGGAAATACTAAACTTGGAAGGAGAGGAGCCTTGACAGTCCGCTGGTGCTGCTCTCCCTCCGCTCGGTCTCGGTCCTCCTCGGATGCTCGGGCAGACAGACGCGGACACGCTGGCACGTTCACACGCAGGATGTCGGGTCGACTGTCACTCCAAAAATCACTTTGAGTCCAGCTGCCCTCTCTCTCCCTCTCTCTTCCTGCGCTCTGATTTTTATTTTTTTTTTTCTTTCTTTCTTGTTTTTTACATATCAGATATTCGGAGCTGAGCGAAATCCTGCAAACTTCCTCAGGTTTGTCACCTCCGGGCACATTAGGCTCGTTTATGCAGGGTGACTTTCAGAGCGCTGCTGAATCTGCATAATTTCAATAACTCTCTGTCAGAGGGGCAAGCCACGCCCCTTCAGTCTCACTAACCTTGAAACTTTTTCTTTTCTTTTTTTTTTTTACTCATGCTCCAGATTTATTGTAAGACCAGGAATAATTGAACCGTTTTATGTTGCCGATCTGATATTTTATGGGGGTTTTTAACACAAATGAGAGAAATATAGTTTAAAAAAATGCACACTTACATTTTAGTAGATTTGGCTAGTCTTTCCCACTTGCAACACCAATTACCTTTTTTTTTTTCTCGGAAATGGCAGTTGTGTGACCCAATGTAGTGCAATGACAAGTAATGCAATGACTGTCTAGAAAACAGTGAAAAAAGTTGTCTCATAAAAATGTACAGTAAATATAATCATCAAAACTTTTACTTGTAACTTTGCAGACCCTCCCATCATAGAAATGTCAAGTCTGTGAAGCGACTTATTATTATAGGGAAAACAGATTATGTCACATAGTCAGCTTAAGTCATTGTTAGTTTACCATAAAACCTCTGAGGTTTTATGGTAAACTAACAACTAGGAGTGTTTCAGCAGCTACAACCTGCTGCACTTTCCACCCGCAGAAGGCTCTTACTTTCTGTCTAATTGTGTTTTGTTCAGCTGTCTTCTTGAAAAACATTATTTTGTGTTGCCACAAAACAACTTTGCTCACCTTTCCTGAGAACCCTGACAGAAGAGCTCTGTCTCAGCTTTCAAATGTTACCCAGTTGATATGGCATCAGTTAACAAGGCGTTCTCCTGTTTCTCTTTGTCTCTGAAAATGCATTTTTACTTATGAAAGAGTAGAGTAGTAATCTGATGTATATTAGGATCTTAGGTTGTTTGGTAGTTTGATTTGATTATAGTTTCATTTTTATTTTGTGTCAGTTTTTTTTATTTTGGTTAGCCCAGTCTTGTTCCTGTTTTCTTTAAGTCAGTCATTTCTTATTGACTCTAGTTTTTTATGTTTATTTCTTGTCCAGTTATTTGTAGTTACTTTAGTGTAATTATATTTAGTTTACTTTTCTGCTAGATTCATTTCCTAGTCTCCTATGTATTCTTCCTCGCCCCCTGTGTCATTTTCTCTTTCTATCCCTCAATGTGTCGTTCTTTCTCAGTCTGCCTTTGCTCTCTCCACTCGCACCTGCAGTCAGTTAACAATTCAGCCCAGGTCCATTGTTTCAGCATTCAACCTCCCAGGACTGAAGCACATCTTTCTCAGTCAGTCCTAGCTGGTTCCTCCTGTTACTTCTCTGGTTTAGCATGTGTGCTCCCCGTTTTTTCCATATTAACTTTTTTTGTTGTGGATTGCTTTTTGTTCAGCCCTGGCTCCCTATAATTTTTGCAAGGTTGTTGTTTTTGTCATAAGTTTTCATTGGATCTTTAAAATCCATTGCTTCCTCAGACTCTCTGCAATCCAACATCAGCCAAATAAGCCATCACTTAAACATGGCATGTACAAGTTCAATTGTTGGTGAAAAACCTGCTTGATTAAATAAAATAAAGTTTGCCTAGGTTTTTTTTTAATTATTGAAACCTGCACTGTAATTCACAGTAAAGAATAGTATTACTACATATGTACCTTTATTTTTTCTTTTTTTATATATGAGTTTTGGTGAATTATTAGTATCCCTTCAAACGTTTCACTTGTGCTATTCATTTGTGGTTCAGTCAAAAAACAAAAAACAACTACAAACTGGCCTGTTGTAGTCAATGTTTCCTGTCCAAATGTAGCCTAAACATTGAAAGTCTGGCTTGTTTAGCTTATGTGAGCAACATTTACATCTTTTCAACAATATTTCAATGTCAGTTGTTAACTTTATGCCAAATGCTTTTACATGTCATTTGCATTTTTAGACAAAGGATAATCTTTTTTTCTAGACAGTTTTTTGTGTGTGATGCAGAGTGAGAAAACATACATAGTAGAATGATATCCAGTTTGAGGCTAAATCCTGGCACCTAGACAGGATTTTCAAAAGAAACTAATGGAAAATTAGTAATTAAGTTTTAAATGACATAAAGGTAAGGTCTTGAACGATGAAGATTCTGTTGGGAGTGTACCTCTAGGTGTTGTAGTACTTTTGGTGAAGATTTATTAGAAATTTTTATGGCAAATCAAACTATCCATCCATTTCTCATACCCATTTAATCCAGGGTCACCAGGAGCCTCTGTTAATAGTCTTTGGGCGAGAGGCAGGATGCTTTCTGTCCAGGTCACCAATCTGTCACAGAGGTGTAAATGAAACTCAGTTCGCTACAATGTTCAATCTCTTCCTTTCCTGGTGACACTGAATAGTGGACAGTGACACTGAAAGCAAAAACTGTAGCTGATCTTACGTTCCTACATCAATTGTCACGTAATTGTTGTGATGTAAAAGGACAGCTGTGTGAAGACATCAACTGACTACGTAGACTCTGGTCAGCTAGAATTTGAAGCTTCAGCAGTCTTGGAGTGATCCAAATCAAGAGGACAGGCTTGGAGGC
Source organism: Alfaro cultratus (assembly GCA_903066825.1). NCBI lineage: Eukaryota > Metazoa > Chordata > Actinopteri > Cyprinodontiformes > Poeciliidae > Alfaro > Alfaro cultratus. The sequence continues at coordinate 3,081 of CAEFZX010002725.1, read as the reverse complement.
TGTGGTCTGGTTCCATTTTGACATCAATTTTTAATAAATGCCTACAGGTAGCTGTGATGTGATGTGTCTGCACAGGCAGGTCAAAAGACAAACACATGTTTCTGCTTCGGATTTTGTTCCAGAATATTCAGTATTTGTTTAGGATGCAAGAAATGTTTGTGTTGTAAAGAGAAAAAAGCTGTGTATGGATATTTCAGGTGGGAATCTCAAAAAAAAGAGAGAAAAAAAAAATATATATATATATATATACATACTGCTCAAAAAAATAAAGGGAACACTTAAACAACACAATATAACTCCAAGTAAATCAAACTTCTGTGAAATCATTGGTTAATANAAGTATTCAATGAGAATATTTCATTCATTCAGATCTAGGATGTGTTATTTGAGTGTTCCCTTTATTTTTTTGAGCAGTGTATATAAAATGCTATGTGCCTTTATTAGCATTCATACTTGGGCTTCATGTCGACCTTTCATTCCCTTTGCCTCTTTTCCCTGTTTGCTTGCCCTCATTTTCTCAGGCTTTCTCACATACTTTATCTTTATCTACGCATACTTCCTTTGTACCTGTTGCTTTTGTTTTCTCTTTTCCTCCTTCACAGCTTTGCATCTCTCTGTTTCCTTTTCATCTCTGTTCTGCATTCCTGCAGCTCTGCCTGGAAGCATTGGTGATGGCCTTGGATGAATACAGGAACACCTGCAGCGTTTTTGACGCTCTCGCCATCTCATGCTTGCTTTTTTTCCTCAGTTTACAAATCCACTATTTCCATATTCCCCATTTTCTCTATTTGTTTCTGTTGCTCTCTGAGAGTCGCATTGAATGTGTGTAGCTCTGTCACCGTAGCCCTTTAAGATGCTCTAAGCTGAGCCTGAGAGGGCCTAGGCTTTACTTAGACTTTTTCTTTTGTGACCATTTATTTATTTACTTTGTTGACTTGTATGTCTGCTGTCTCTTGTGATTTAAGAGACCTCTGTCCTGCTTTACCACACCTGTAATCAAGTAGCATTCTGGCCTTGAGCTCACGTTATAAATCTAGCCCTCTGGAGCACCGTCATGATTCAGCTGTGTTGGCATCCCTGGTAAAGATGAGTATAAGACTTCAAACAAACAGACCAGAGAAGGATTAAAAATCAAACCAACATACATTTTTACCTCTTAAAAAACCAAATACCAGCTTTTCAATTACTTTTATTGAAAAAGTGATCAAATTAATAAAATTTGCTAGTCTGCTGTCAATACTTTGTAAAGCTTAGTCTTTAACATTTCACAAGACAGATCAGCGTTGTCTCTTTCTCTTCATGTCAGTGAATCCCACAGGTTTTAGAATTTGAGTCTGAGATGATCATTCAACATTTATCGTTTTTATGCCAAACCATTTCTGTCTTGATTTGGTCACGTCTTGTTAAAGAAAACCCAATGACAATGTAGTTTAAGTTGTACTGATGAGACCTCTAAAAACAGCAGCTCTGTTCAGGACGTAGGTCTATGCAAGTGAGAAATCTGAAGAACAAAAAATATCTATTTCCAATCAATAAGTCCATTAATGTTTAAAAAGCTGAACTATGGTTTACAGCTAAAAAGCAGAGACAGCCAAAGTTTCAAGCTCATTATTTTCTTGGCAACAAGTGATGAACTGCTCCAGAAATCAGAGCCAGGAAATATTTTAGAATTTGTTCCAAAATCTGCAGTGAATGATATGATTGTCAAGTTGAGTAAAATGAGTCTTAAGTTGTTGTGGCGTGAAAGAAGAGTCAAGACAAAATACATGCTGTTCTCAACATAAGAAACTTGAAACAACCATATTAATGTTATCACTATCACACTTCAGATTAAACATGCAGAGCTATTTAATATCAAAAGGAGCGAAAACTTTGTGTTTCTGTAAGTCCAGAAATTTCCCCAAGAAATCTCTGTGATTCCCCTTCAATCTATTCTTGGTTGCCGCTGCTGCAATTGTACAGCAGCATCAGAGACGACTCTCTGTACAGTTCCAGCTCACACAAGCAGAGATAAATCCTTACTTTCAAAATCATCAAGCAGAGATGAATCCTTATCCTTACTTTAATCCTTTTAAAGATTTGGAATGAGGATCTGCAGGAGTCTTATTTAGTAGTTTAAGTCAGTCATTTTTCAGAGCAGGCCTGGGTCATTGTTTGAGGAATAAAACAGCTCAGTTTGAGCTCTGATATCTGATTTCCAATGCTATGTTCAGCCAAGCGAAACAAAGAGAGACTAAGTTTCTTGTTGCGTTTCATATCTCTGAAAAATCTTCTTTTTTGTTCTGCAGCTAAAGCATTATAACATATCTGGCTTAATTTTTTTGTTCAGTGGATGAAAAATAATTTTTCCTTTTAAAGGGAAATTCAAGTCATCAGGTCTGGATTTTATAATAAACACCATCTGTTTCACTTTGGCTATAGAATTAGGGATTCAATTGTGTGTCAGCTCTTTCATATTTCATTAAGCTTACATAAGATTTTTGGTTTACACAAGAGATGTTGGTTTCGACACCACAATTCACAGCATTTTGCATTTCAAATGCATTTAACTGATGCTTCTTGTCATCCAGTTTAAAAAGTTTAAATAATTGATTTTCTCTTGGCCCGAGGGGGAAAGCAACAACAACAAAAAAAATCAAAACACTAAAACAACCAGAAATTTTTGAGGAGAGTCTCAGTTACACTAAAATATCTCCCACATTTCGAAGACATCTTGTTCATATTTATCAGATCTTCTGTCCCAAAGTGTTTCTGTCACATCATACGAGCAAACAGGCATAAGTGTGAACTCGCAGACCCACACCTGTCTGCATGACTCAGATCTGGAGCTGTGAATAATAGAAGAGCAGACTGAGGTCAGACTGTTCAAATGTGGGTGTGAGTGTATGAGGAAGTCTTTGTCTTATCATAAGAGAGAGCAAAAAAAAAAAAATTAGCCAAAAGAACTGGGTCAAGACACTGACATCATTGAGGAGGTGGGGAGTTGGTCCATCTGTAACAATACTGAAGGGGTGAAGATGGGCTGCATAAAAGGAAATACTTGCATCCAGAAAATCTGGTATTTAAGTCACTGGTAAATAT
>CAEFZX010002722.1:86043-121273 GCA_903066825.1 Alfaro cultratus | reverse complement strand
ATATATGTATGCATGCCTTATGTTCGTCCTTAACTTGATCTTTGTTAACACATTAGCTCCACTTTATACCAAACTAACTTTTAGCTGCATAAAAGAGATGGTTTTATGAATAAAAACAAATCCTGTCTCTAATTAGTCAAATGGCAGACTGTTAAATTGATTATTAGCACATTTTAATGTGTATTATTTTTTTTTCCCATCTTGGAAATATGGCAAAGCTTGTCAAGAAAGCTGTTTGTTGCAAAAAAATAGAATAAAATCAGTTTTCAAAAGTAAAGTATTGAAATAATTTTTGTTTCACTCTACTGAACATGTGTGATTACATAGAATTTTCTGTATTCAATAAGTCATAGCAAAAGACATGTCTCCAACAATGACTTGGGCAAGCAAAAATACCTTTACTGTACATTTAAAGCAATTTGTTTTCTTCTTCTTGTACTTTTTAGTGGCACAAATGCCTAAACAGTGACCAGTCCCTCCATTTTGGATGTGAAGTTACGACACAGAGGCGAACTGTCCCAATTCTCCCATTTTTGCTTGTAAACCTGCGTACTTGAACCCTTATGTGCATTTCGACTGAATCCATACTTCACAGAGGGGTGTAGGGTGCGCACTGAGCATTGGGACAGGGCCAACGATGATGGACAATGGAGTCCCCTCTCTTGGCCCGCAGGAGGGATAGTCTTTGCTTCAAACAACAATCTGATTGGATGATGTGCTAAAAGGAGTTAGACTATCAGCTAAACTGTTCAAAACTAAAATAGTATCTCAATGCTAAACATGTTGCAGCTGCACAGACTTTCCCAATGCTAATGTCAGTTAATGAGGAAGTCAACATTTCTAAAGTAGGATTTTATTTTATTTTTTTCAAATAAGTTTAATGAATAGTCAGGGGTACCTTGAACACTTTGCTGCAATCTGATGGTTGAAGAACCAAAATAACAGCTTAAACTCCTAAATATCTTTGTTTTAGTAATTTAGCAGCAGAAATGTTTTTTGAATTGAGAATGGTACTTATTTTGTCAATATATTGTTTTGATTAACGTTTGATTAATTAATTACAGGCTCTGCCATTGACTGGATTAATTATTTTAATCAAATCCCAACGCTAATCATAAAAAGGTTTGAGTTGATTTGAAGTGTGACGCTCACATTTGAAGATTTTGCTGTGAACACACAACATTATATAAAATCCCAATAAAATATGTGGAAGTTTGTGATTTGTGACAGAATAAGAGATCATACAAAGAAACTGTCTTTCTAAAACGAACCCTTTAAAACTGATCCGTTCATTTTTATTTTAGCTCAGGAAGGTCAACTCCTTTTGCCGCAGTTCTTCTTCAGACCAGCTGGGGGCGGTAATTCACTCAAACCAGATTATTGCAGCGCCAAGTCAAAAACGAGAGAAACCGTAGAAGCAGAAGCGCTGGAGGTCGAAACGAGCTGGTCCACGATGTCCGCGGTGTATCCCACTGTCCTGCTGTGTGTGTACGGCTTCTTCTCCAGCCTGCGGCCGTCAGAACCTTTCCTCACTCCTTACCTGATGGGACCGGACAAGAACCTGACGGAGACCCAGGTGAGGTTGTCCTGCTGTGGGTCACAGCTCCTCTTGCATCACTCTCCAGTTTGTTTCCACACACACGTTTGGACCTGACTGGTTCTTGACCTTCTATTTAAGGAGAATTGGTCCCGCTTGTTCGTGGCTTCGTGTTCGTGGCTTCTTGTAGCTTGTAGTAACCTGAAGTTATAGTTGTAAAGAACTTCCTGTTGTTTTTTAAGAACCCACGTGCTACGTTGCACCAGACGACCCTGACCTGCTGGATGGATGACCCGTCCAGTTCTTAACTTTGTATATTCTGCTTCCAGAGACGCACAAGTTCCTGTAATCCAGAGAACAGACAGATCGAACCTGAACTGAATTATTCTCCACTGAGAGCAGTTCCTTCAGTCACTCATATACTGTAGAGTCGTGTCCCTTCTGATAGATGACTTATACAGATCTGCTGTTATTTTAAATCTGTCATCATTTTGGATTTAACTGATTTTTTTGGTTTTGGGTTTGGATCATGAAAGGGAACAAGAATTCCGTTTATCACAGTTTACTCATGAGTTAGAATTCCTCATTACATTTTCCACAGGAAAAAAATGGGCTTTAATAAATGAAAATATAATGTATAAATATCTGCATGTTGATTCATGTGGACTTTAGCATGGAGCTCAGTGACCAGTCCATCCAGCTGACCAGTTACTGACTTGCAGAGCAGGAATGTATGACTCTTAGGAAATTACTTTTTCTACATCCACATGTTCCTTCAGTTGTTGAGTTTCATTATGTTGTGTTGCTCTAGTCATTGTAAGAGATTTAAACATAACTGTGTATCAATTTTACAGTCAATTAGACAGTTTAACTGTGATCAGCTCTGACCATCAGGTCAAATTCTAAAACAAAAAACAAAATTTGGGCTTTATTTTGTTTTTAATTTTCCTGTCCGTTAAATAAATCAAAACAAAAAAAAAAAATCAACTTTTTTTTTCTATGTTTCCCCCAGAAAACTCGCTAAACCCGGTGGTTGGGTTCTAGGTCAGTCATTCATCCAGCTGCCCATCACGTTTTTGAGTTAAAAAATGTTTAAAGTTTACATGAAATTTGAAAATATCACTTGATAATTATGTGTTATTAAAAGACTGGAAGATTAATACCTGAACACAAACTATAAGGTCTTAAAAAATGCAAACATTTTAAAAAGACTTTAAAAAATAAGCAATGCTGAGCCTGGTGGCCCACCAGGCTTATAATACATGGGGAAACCGTGATGTTTAAATATATCTAATTAAATTGGTAAAATCTTGTAATTCATTCACTTTTCTTTGGCTTCAGAAACACTTGGAATAAAGTGGATTTTTTTTGGCATTCATTTTAATTTTACATTCACTTCAGATAGAACAGGTTGTTGCTTGATCCATTTACACACTAAAAGTGTTTCAGGTTTTAGTTTTGCTGCTTTGCTTAAAATTTTATTTTGTTGCATCCTAAATGAAAACAGTTGTAGTTGCTGTTATGGTTAATAAGCCATACTTTGGAAGGTGATTGTGTAAAACCAGCAGGTCCGGTGTGAGTGTGTGAGCAGCCCTTTTCTGTTATAGTCATACTGTTTGCAACAGGCTCAGACACACTTCATTCAGATTGGGATAATCTCTCAAAAAATGTCAGCTTTCTTGGTAATCCTTTAAATAATGACCTTCATCAGGTTATAATGTGGACCAGCAACAAAGCTGTCAACATGAAATGGTTCTACTTTTGATCATGTAGCCACATCTTGTTATGTTTGCGTCGGGAAGGGAAAAGAAGTAGCAGCTAATAGAAAACAAGGCAGACGCATATGACTTCTATATCTAATGCAGTTGTTACTACAACACTGTTACCATTTCCTGTGCTGTGGTGAAACACGTAACAGTTTTTGAGGGTTGTTCTACCAACACAGCTTTTTTTTAGTTTTGTAGAAATTAATTATATTTTGCAGAGGCGAAGCCACAGTGTGAAAAACAAATTCTAAAATATAAATATGGAGTTGATTTCTAATTTCTATTAGCATCTTTATATTAGAGATTAGTGCAGTTAGCATAAAATAAACTAGCAAACTTCTAAGGTGCAACAATCCACTTAGCATGAAATACAAATATCCTATAAAGATTAATGATGTGCATGTTTTTAAGTTCTGTATTCAATTTGGGAATACAGAAATTGAATACAGAGGTTCCAAATGTATTTGGAACCAGAAGTTTACATGCACCAATTAAAAAGACACTCTGGTTTTCTCACTCTTTCGTTCATGCACGCCTTTTCACATATGCAAATATTTTTCAAAATTGGGCCTTTAAACTGAAAAATCTCCTCGAATGATACATAAATCCTCTTCTCACTCCAAGAGCTCATCAATGAGTCATCCAGAGGACATCTAAAGCTCTGCAGACCTCACTGCCTCAGTTGAGGTCAGAGGTCATGTTTAAGCAATAAGAAGGAAAGACTGCCTCCCAAGAAGGTAAAAATCAGCCTCCATGGGAGCATTCTAAGGCCAGAACCCCTACTGACCCACAAGAACAGAAAGACCCGTCTCACATTTACTAAAAAACATCTTGATGACCCCTAAGAGTTCTGGGAAAGTCCAATGAAACTGAAGCTACATTTCTTGGAAGGTGTGTGTCTTGCTACATCTGGTGTAAAACTAACACTAACCTCTAACACTGGACTTAGCAGCTTTTCTGGGGGAAACCTTCTTTTTTTTTTCTTTTTATAATTCTACTAATGTAAAAATCTAAATCTATTTCTTGTGTTTTCTGCAGGTTGTCAATGAAATCTATCCCGTATGGACATATTCCTACCTCGCCCTGTTGCTCCCGGTCTTCCTGGCTACAGACTACCTCTGCTACAAGCCGGTGTTGGTACTGCAGGCCTGCAGCCTGGTACTGACCTACGCCATGCTCTGGAAGGCCAAGGGCATGCTGGCCATGCAACTGTTGGAGTTTTTCTTTGGGTTGGCCACAGCGTCGGAGGTGGCCTACTACTCCTACATCTACAGCGTGGTGGAGCCAGAGCTCTACCAGAGGGTGACTGGTTACTGCCGCAGCGTCACCCTGTTCGGCTCGGCCGCCGGGTCGCTCCTCGGTCAGCTCCTGCTGTCGTTGGCCAAAGTGGAGCTGGTGCACCTCGTTATCATTACGCTGGCGTCAGCCGCCGTGGCCTTCGTCGCTCCCTGGTTCCTCCCCATGGCCAAGAGGAGTTTGTTTTTCCACATGAGTCCAGGAATAGTTGAGGAACCTGCAGCTGGCTGCGGTCCCAGCCCTGATAAGGCAGAGGATTCAGAAAGCAGAACGCCCATGGTGGGAAATCTGCACGTATTGACAATTTATTGAAAGTTTGTGTGTTGTGTAAAGAAGGGAACTCTTCCTGTTTCAGATATCCAGGTCATCTGAAGCAGCAGGTGGCAGCAGTGGGCTTGTGCAGGTGTTAAGGATGCTTTTCCATGACTTCGTGCAGTGCTACAGGTGTCGCCCCCTGCTGGCGTGGTCGGTGTGGTGGGCCCTGGCCACATGTGGCTACTTCCAGATCATCAACTACACTCAGGCACTGTGGGAGACGTTCTATTCATCCCAACACCATGAAATCTACAACGGCTACGTAGAGATGTTGTCCACGCTGCTCGGTATGTCTTCTGCTTTCATTTCTGAATTTCTAGACTGGTGTTTCTCAAATGTCAGACTTTTAAGGACCCTATAACAACACTTTAATGTTCCCATTTTGGCTTGACAATGGAAGAAATAGACAAGGTGTGATTACAAAGCAACAACCCTTCAACAAATTGTTAGCAGCTAACTGCTACAACCCCATGGAAAGATTTTGACCAGTCAAGCCACACTTCGATGATTCTTCACTGGACAGACATTCTGTCACAGTTAAGGTTTAACAGTGTAAGATTCTCAAAACTTCCTCAACTTGTAAAGGTACAAAATGGCAACAAGACTAGCACCTTAGCAAGGCTAACGTTAGCTAGATTGCTGTCAATCCTCAAAATGACTGAGCTACAGAAATGTGAGATGTTATCAATATTCCAGCTGTGAGCACACTTCCGCTAATCTGCTCATGCGCTAATTGAAGCTAGTTTTTTATTTAGCGATTTTGCTAACTTTGAAAATGCTTGGTTCAATTAGTTCCAAGCATTTTTGTCTGAATAAATTCTAAAGCACTCATTTACTTCTAATGAAAACTACCAAAAGTAACCTGGACTGTTGATGTGACAACCACTTTCTTTTTTTAATCACAGCCGTCTAAAGGGCAGTAAATACTTTTCTACAGCACTACAACAAAATCACATTCAGAAAAAAGTGATTTCTTCATCCCTAGTGATTCTGAGTCCAGATGTCTGAGCTGTGTCGTGTCCTGCAGGCGCTCTGGCTGCTCTGCTAGTGGGCTGCCTCCCAGTGGACTGGACCCACTGGGGAGAGCTGCTCCTGTGGGTCCTCTCCCTCCTCATGGCCGCCTGCGTTTTCATCATGACCCTGCTGAAGAACATCTGGGTGAGCTACAGCTCCTATGTCGTCTTCAGGACCATCTACATGCTCCTCATCACCGTGGCAACGTGAGTCTGATTTTGAGCAATTCTTTGAGACCTTTAGAAAGAAAAGGGGGAAGGCAGAAAGGAGAAGTGTGTCTCAGTGAATCCAGATTGCAGCAAGCAGCTGTTGCTCCATCTGAAGCTTCCTGCTGTTGCAACATGAAGCACCTGCAGCAGCTTCTTCTGCAGCGTGTCAACGTAGATGAGGAGGAGTACTGCGCTAGGTTTCAGTGTTCCTCCCTGACCTCCAGGTACCAGATAGCTGCCAGCCTCAGCATGCAGAGATACGCTCTGGTGTTTGGAGTCAACACGTTCGGAGCCCTGCTGCTCTGGACTCTGATCACCGTGGTTGTGGTGGACTCAGCCGGACTCGGCCTTGACGTTGTCACTCAGGTAACATGTCGGCTGTTTGGTCATGTGGAGAAAGCTTTGCTGATGCCAGCGTTGCGTTTGATGGCCGCCTGTTTGGTCTCGCTCCCTCAGTTTTTCATCTACGGAGGTTACTTCGCAGTCATCTCGGTGGTCTTCCTCCTGGCCGGCCTCTACAGAGTCTTCTCCTCCAGGCGGACCAGGCAGGAAGTCAATGGAGAGTCCAGCCCTCCTCCAAATGGTGCCGTGACACAGTGAATGATTCACCTTAAAGCTTTGAAAGGATGTTGAATCACTTTCTCGGAACAAACTGAATGGGGGCCTTTCAAGATGTCATCATATGCTGAAGTGGGCTGGACCTAAACTTCTTGTTCCACCAAAGTATTAATCATCCAAGTTTTCCTCTGAGCCGAGTTATTTCAGGTCTGAGTGTTGCAGAAGTCAGTGGGTTTGTTTTCAATAGAAATAAAAGCAACTATATTAAGTTTTTTTATATATTGCTCAAGTTTTTTGGCCTTAACAGGATGCAATAAAGTAGACTATTAAAATACAGTTAGAAGTCTTTATAGAGGAGATTTGACACTCTGATTTTGCACTCTATCTTAATTTCTAAATATGAGCTATTCATTGGTGCCTTAATGGAAACAAGGATGGAAAATCAAACCTGTAAACAAACCATTTTTTAACAATAGGTATTAGAATGCACATTAAAATGTGCTCATCTCTCTTATGATTTTATTTAATTCAGTATTTATTGCTGAAAGCTTTTTATTACATTCCATTTCCCTTTGTTTTCCAAAGCTTTTACAAACTGTTCCAGCTTTCTGCCTCCTGGGGGCGCTAGTGCATGGAACTGTTTAAAGCCGGTTAATTTCCTGATCACTCTTGGAGTTTATAAAACTGCTTAACACAGCATATGATGACAGAATGAACAGCAACCAATAGTTATTTAGCTTCTGCAGCTCTCGGCAGCGTTTAGAGCAACTTTGTGACCTCTACTGTTGCATATGGCAGAATGAATGGGATGGCTAAAACAAGATTCAGATGGTGTCTCTAAAACATGCTGAACTAGGAGCTGTTATCGCCTGACAAACTCATATCGGAACAGCTTTTATTAATGAGGCCATTTTCTTCATGTCTATCAACTCAAATGGTTAAAAACAAAAATGGGTTTATGTTTTCTGTGATTCATCCTTGTCACATTTATCATATGTATCATATTTATAAATAACTAGTGTGTTTACATATTTTTATTTTTTCACTTTGACTTTGTTGATGATGCACAGGTTTGACATAAACATGATTAAAGAAGAGAAACGTACAATTTTTAAGGTGGTACTTGGGAGCAGTTCACTATTTGCAAAACATTTTTAAACAATTGTTTACATTTTGTCTCAGCAGGTACAGTTTAACAAGATGCACATTTTGGTGATTATGTGGAATACAGAATATGGAATATTTCACATTTCTTTGGGAGTTTGGAAAATATCCTGTAGTTACAGAATGACCATCTCAGATGTTGGAATCCCAGACAAGCCCCCAAAATATGACCAGCCAAAAAAAAAAAAACATGTGTATTGCACTGGCATATGGGATAAGTTAATTCAGTCAAAGCAGTCAGTGTGACTGCAGTCTATTACTCAGATTATGAGATTATAAAAAATGTCACCATTGCTCATCGAACAGGAGCATCTTAGGAATCTCAGTTCTAAACGTTAAAATTACTTGAATTACAGCATGTTGTAGAAACGCATCATCAGAACCTTATTTTATTCCTATTCATACATAATGCAGTCATTGGGAGTAAAGCATGCATAAAATGCACTGAGTATATTATAGTTATGGATTAGATTACCATAGATGGTAGATATCAACTGTCCTAGGTTACATTTAAAACATAAAAATAATGTCTGATACTGTTGAATATTTATGTTTTAGATAAATTAAGGTTAGTACAAATTGACAGAAAAACATTATCTAGTGTTTTTGGGCTGTAATAGAAACCAAATGAACTACAGTACCATATTAAGTGTTCTGCTGTTTGTTACCAGCCAAAATGATGTCATATGACTGTAAATGTGTTTTTTCTCTTTCTGTGAATCTGTAGACTGTAATGCACTAATTAACAAAGATGTGTACTTCCATGTTGGAAGTAGTGGTACTGAGAAGCACAATTAATGTTGGCAGGTTTTCACTGAACACTACATTGTGAAACTTGAAATGATCCCCTGCTCTTTTGTCATTTGTTGTTTAAGTACCTTATTTTTTTTGCTGCTTTTAGTTTTTGTTTAGTTGACAAATTGCACTGAAAAGCTGCTTTAAAATACATCAGTGAAGATAAATGTGCAGTAAGGAGAAGTAATTGTGTTTCTACTTTGCTTCTTCTGTCAGAGGTAAATATTTCAGATGATTAGACAAACAATCTGAAGAAAAATAATAGCTTTCAAATGATTCATTTTGAAAGCTGATCCAGTTTATGAAGAGGCAAAATAAGTTCTTATAGACAAAAACATATTCAACTTCTTGTTTCACTGTTGCCAGGAGTTCATATGTGATGAAGCAAAACGACCAAATGAATTTTGATATAATCAGAAAATATAATACATATCCCAGAATTCCTTGCTGTAGCAGCTTAATGAAAGAGACTGTAATTTCTGTTGGCTCGTCTGACATATGAATGGACAACTACGCACTACTCCTTTAACCACTAGTCTCTAGATTTCTAGATGTCTAATTGAGTTGCAGTGTTTGCCTTATAATCTGTTTCCATGCCTATTTATTTCTCTCCTGTAATCTTTTGATGCTTTGAAGTAAATGTTTCAGGCTCTTGTAAACTTGTCGAACAAACTTCACTGTTAACATGAAATTCCCTCTCTATATGCTGTAGGGCAATTATTTTAATATATGCAAAAGACAACCAAATACTTTTTATACAATGTAAAAATGTCCTTTTGTAATATGTCATATATATTGAATAAATTCTTTCTTTATACAATTGTTATCTGAACAGGTGTGTGTGTGCGATCAGACCTTTTTCTGTCTTTGGTCTGTTGCATTATTTTTCTTCAAATTTTGCACACTGTTTATGACTCTTTATACAATTAGAAAAATGAGATGATGACAAAGTTAAAACTCGTGAAGATGCTGCAGAAGCTGGTAGAGTCGGGGAAACTGATCCTGCAACAGGAGCTGAAAGGCCACTCTGAGAGGAAGAAGCAATTAATCCAAAATCAACATGAAAATCCAGATTACAGCTTAGAATTGCTTTCTGGTATGAAAATCCTAATATTTGGAGATGTCCCTTGGTAGAGATTGTTACATTTGGATAATAAAGGGGGAAGATTTCATGCCTTAAAAAAACCATCCAGTGTAAAGTGCAGTGGTGGTAGCATCATGCTGTGGGGTTATTTGCTGCAGGAGCGATTTAAGATAAGCTCAAAAATAAACACAAAAATGGTTTTCAGGCTCTTGAATTGATTCTCCATCTTTGTTTTGTTCGGTTTACCCTCAATCCAGTCACCTGTTGCCCTCGACAAGCATGACTCTGCCACTCCCGTGCCTCAACACTAATGGGACTGGGCAGGGCGACGAAGAGCTTCTGGTTTTCTCTTTGCTGCTAAACAAACCTCGGTTGGTTTCCTCCTACCAGAAAATCTCGTTTTCCACCATTCAAGAGAAAATTTGATGCATTCCTGGAATCCAGGAAGCATCAACCACAGAACAAGTTGGGACTCTACCATTGAATCTTTCTAGCAATTTAATAATTGAGATTTAGAAATGCTTTATAGGCTGTGATCTTTAGCATCAGTTAAGTGTCTTAGAGAGAATTTAGCATTATTGAAGCATTTTTAAACCAATCAGTATAAGTGAAGAGAGACCAAGCAACTCTCCTAAATATCTGTTGGTTATGTTTACAATCCAGAAACTGTAAATATTCATCGACCGATGCCTACATCTGATTTTCTTTCATGTCTGATTTGCAGATTCCCATTTTAGAATTCAAAAGATTAAAACAATGAAAAATCAGAGTCAGCACCACATCATAGTCTGATATAAAGGCTAATCCTTTTTTGTTCTGTCATGAGAGGACTGACTGTCAGGCCAGCCCACCAGTGGTGTGTCAGCCACCCTGCTGTTGATAATGTAAAGACTTTGCCAGAAAAACAAAATTGGTATTGGCTAAAAAAGGATTGGTGATCGGTGAGAAAACAAAGCAACGGTTCACCTCAGTAAAAAAGAACCAAGGGAAACAAAAGACAAACAAAATGACTTGAATGTTTCTTTTATACTCATAAAAATAGAGAGAATTGAATGTGAATACAGCAATAAATGGTAAAAAAGTACAATATTCCAAATTGCAACTGCAGAATCTCCAGGTTCGCCCATGTTCCTAAGGCTCCAATGCTAGATTCCTTATCTTGTCATACAGAAATATGAATCCAAAGTCTCATACAGAGTGTATTGTCTTCAGGTCTGAGAACGAAGCCTCAGGAGAGGCTCCAGATGAGAGTCAGCATGGCCAGGATGCCGTTCAGAACAGCTAGTCCAGAGATCACATTGAATCCGTGGCTGGAGGGGTTTCTGCAGCAAACAGACACAATAAATGTCATCCAGTAAGTAAAGCTGAACACATGCGCAGCTTCACTCTGCAGTACCTGAAATCAAGCAGAGACAGGAGGCTGGGGAAGGCCATCCCAGGCTGATACGAGTCCAGCTGAGTGAGAGTCCAGGAGAAGATACAGGAGATGCATCCGGCAACAGCCGAGATCATCAGGATGCTCCAGAAACCTGGAACACACAGGTGACTGGTCACTGGTTTCTGGCTTATTGATTTTGAAGCCATATTTAGCGACTTTTCAGACAGAAAAATCACCATTGGCAAAAACTGAAATCGGCAGGTCAGCGTAACACTGTAATTGGTGCACCACTACGTTACGGGGGATTTCAGTTACTTGTACCAAGGTGTGTTAGGAGAGGAATTCAGAATGTGTGAGCCTCTTGGTTCAAGATTATTTGGTGCAAGTGCAAATTTTCAGACATAATGATTATAAGGTAGAGATGTACGATATTTGGTCAATATCCGATATGCCGATATACCAAAACTCATTTGGCCGCTAACTGAAACCAATACTTTTTTCCTATACCTTCTTGCTGAAACTATATGGCTTTCTCTACTGTGGAATTAAAATAATGTCTTTGTCAATTTAGCCTGCTACCAAACGCAAAATGCTAAATAGGACGCTGAAAATGATGGAACAGTTTTAGCTTGTATTGTGTTTAATGTCAAATTTACATTTGCTCTCTAAGACAATGACAACACTCAAAGTGCCAATTTCATGTTGTGCAGTGCTGCAGGCATCATTGTCACTGGTTTGTCATATAAAATAAACGCCTTTTATTATCGGTGAGTTATTTGGATGGAATGGCTGACGTCCGATATTACATTTTACAGCTAATATTGGCCGATACCAATATCAGTATCGGCCGATATCGGTAATATCATGCATCCCTAGTATAAGGAATTTATTTTTCGGAGTATCTTAATTTTTCGGTCAATTAAGATACTGTTTCTGAGTATCTTAATTGACAAACAAAGACGTTAATATCTATCTGACAGGGCCAGAGAGGTTATATGTAATTTTGACTTATATCAAAACATTTTCATTCTGTGATCATTGCTGTTGGCCTTGAGGAATTTATACACAATTATAAATATTATATGAACTTCCTGTTTCTATAACAAACTTTAGTTTATATAATTAGAACATAAAGTCTTGATGGCCTTTAATGGGGAAAATGCGTAGAAAGGAACCCTGGGCCACTCACCCAGCATCCTCTCTTCAGTCCCATTCTCGCCTCTCAGCCTCTCCGTCCGCAGGTCTGAAACATTCAGCAGAGGTCAGCGGAGACACAAGCCCAACTCAGAGAGCTTTAGAGCCGCGTCTACCTCTCAGGATGGGATAGGTGAGAGCACAGAAGGCGCCCACAGCAAACATCGCGACAGCCGAGCCCAGAACCGAGAAGGCGGCTTTGAGCCACGGTGTGAGCCCGCTGCCCCGCAGCCTCCCGCTCCCACTGGACCCGTGTGTGGACATGACCCTCTCGGCGCCCCGAGGGCTCTGGATGCGGTCTGAACGCTGTGGAGGTCGGGCCGGGCTGAAGGACGCCCCTCCCGGCACGTCAGAGCGACTCTATTGCTGGTTCTGAACCGGTTCTCTGAGACCTAACATTGATCCGCATCACATCCGGGTCTAACGTACCTGCCTGAGCACTTCCGCCCACAAGATTGTCCTGTAGGAGTTTCCGTAACCGGTTTTCATGGCTTAAAACATAAAGGTGTAAAAGGCATCCAATAAACACCGAGAGATACAAGGAGATAATTTGGATCAAACTATATTTATGTGATAAATGGTCTAACAAAATCTAAATGAGAATCTGTAGCAAGACTTGAATATTTATTCAGGAGTGGCTGAATAAATATTTGTTAAAAAAAAAAAAAAGGTAAACTGCTGATTCTTCTGATTATTTATTTTATGAGCCAGACCAGAGTGTCTCATAAAATTCTATGAAAATACGTTAAGGTTTGTTCGAATATGAATTAATGCTTACATTTTTAAAGGGGTGTGAATACTTTTGAAAGTTGCGGTAACGCCACCAAAACCAGTAGAGGGCGCACTTGTCCTTGAATTTGGAAGGGCACGAGTTCTCTGTTTGTAAGTTATTTTATTTTGACAGGTACAGTTCTGACGGAAAGACGACTTCCTACCTTTATTTTTGAAACGAACCGGATACGTGGTTTACGCAGAGTCTTATATGTGACAGAAACAACGACGTCAGGCAGCCCAGACCGTGTCGGCTGAATCCAGAGCGACTGTCCGAGAGATAACGCGGTAAATAATCATTTATGTCTTCTATGACGGTAGAAACTGCTTTATTGAAACCGAATGAAGTTGAGACAGAAATATTTCGTCAAGCTTTGCTGCTGCTGCTTCCTGTATCTCTCTGCAGGCTGTTTATTTTCTCTACATGTTGGTTTGTTGTGATGAGGTTTAGCCACTCTGGACGTATTTCCACTCATTCTAGTGACTTTAGCTTTGAACTGCTTCCAGTGTGTGAAGACAGGTTTATGACACAAAGGTCAGTTATCGAAGG
Source organism: Alfaro cultratus (assembly GCA_903066825.1). Lineage (NCBI taxonomy): Eukaryota > Metazoa > Chordata > Actinopteri > Cyprinodontiformes > Poeciliidae > Alfaro > Alfaro cultratus. The sequence goes on along the minus strand of CAEFZX010002722.1, from coordinate 107,642 downwards.
TAGCTATACTGGCTTTGTAGCTTCGCAGCTAATGCGGCTAACTTAGCATTTTTACAGCCCAGCTGCTTCTGATGGCTGATGTGTTGGAGCTGATCTACTCAGACATGCTGCAGCTTTTTCCAGAAGATATTTTAATGCACTCTTTTTAGGTTGGTTTTTGTTACCTATAGATACCTCTAGAACTATAACCATTCAGCAGTGGTCAAAGTAGAGATGGATCAAAAATAACAACACCCCATAATTATTGAAACATTTTGCAGCAACACTTGCGTTGTGTAAAAGAGAAAATTTACATTGTCCTAGAACGGTTAACAAATTGCAAAAGCCACAACACAACCACAAAGGTGAAAACAAAAAATCAACACGACAACAAAATCCTCAATGGAACAATAAAAGTCTCAATGGAACAGCAGAAGATGCAACAACAAGAACCACGACTCGACAGCAAAAAATCGCAACCTATCAACAAAAGCTGCAACGCAACAGCAAAAAGCCACAATGGAAGTTATCTTATGCTGACATAAGTTCCATTGTGGCCTTTGATATTGTGGCTCTTGCATTTTGTTGACCTTCCAGAGGTCTGCTCACTCCCAAGGTTGTCCAGTGTTCTGTGATATAGCCTTGACCTTGTGGCTTTCTTCCTCCATCCTCATCACCATCTCGTTCCTCTCCTTCTGATTATTCTTGGACCAAAACTGAGGTTCTTCTTCCAATTCTAGACCAGTTCTTTCTTTCTGGACCCTGCTGACAGTTCTTTTGTGTTGGAGGCAACTAATAGCTTGGTCAACCACAGATTGGGCATTCCTCTTCCAGTCTATCAGAAAGTCTGTTCAATGGACTCTTATCAAGTCAAGAATTCGATTAAAATAATTTTAGATGCTACTATCTACAGTCGTAGAGATGATGCTACTCATCTCCATTCTTGGGGCCAATCAGCGCCAAAGAAAATTAATGGTGCTTCTGGATTGGCTGCTTTGCAGATGCCAGCCGTTATTGTATCAGGTAGCATTGCGACTAGGTATTTCAGAAAAGGCAAATTTTTTCCCAAATAAGTTTGAGTTACTTTCCACAGAGAAATCAGCGAATAGGTGGGATACATCGTAGTGCAAAACCGTAATGGGAGATTTGGCAGCCATTTGGGTCGAAACAAAAACTGGTCTGTGTAATAAAAACATGTAGAAGTGTTGATAATCACGAGGAAGTGTGGATTCAGTTGTTGAACAATTAGTTGGAACCCAGATTCCCAACAATATAACAGCCGTGGTCCATGTCCATATGAGTTTACTCATTACATTTTCTGTGATTGTCAGACAGCAGAATAGGTTGCCATGGTTTCTGATTAGATCTGGACAACTTCCAGTTTCAGTTTTTAAAAAAAAATCCTAACATTAACGAACAAAATTAATGTTTTCTATTATTTGATTTATTTTTAGCCTCCACCGATTAGTTTACTACAGAGCAGAGGAATAATTTGTAACTATGGGGAAGTAGCTAAAATTTCTGCCTGGAATGTATAGAAACGGAACTATGAACTTTCTAAATTCCTCTTAAACTGTGTTTTTTACACAGTTAAAGACTGTGTGTTTATAAGATGCTTGACCGAGTTTGTAGAGCGACTCGACCTTGAGCCACGGATCTGTAGCACAGCTTGCATGCCATCCTGTTCTTTTGCCTCACAGGCAAAATACCTCCAAACAACACTAACGTGACTGACTGTGTGTCACAGAGCCCAGCAGACATAAATGCTGCTCCTAATATAAAAATGACCATTACCATTAAGTACTGCAGTTGTACTGCTAAACAGAACACAATATTTGCATTTAATTATAGTGTGGAATATATTGACGAGCTTATGGAAACAATTGTTTTTTAAAAGAAAAAGAAAGAAAAAGTCAAATGGGCAATTTCTAGTTTATCTAGGGCAGGGGTGTCAAACTCATTTTCACCGAGGGCCACTTCAGCATATTGGCCACCCTCAGAGGGCCACTTTGACGGTATAAATCAGGAGTGCCCAAGTGCAGTCCTCCAGACTGCAACTTTTAGATGCATCCTTGCTAAAACACACCCCAGACAAAAAGTTGACTTCCCTCATTAGCAGCAAATCAGTTCTGTAGAGGTCTAGTAATGAGTCAATGATCCAGGTGTGTAAGAGAAGGAATGCATCTAAAGTTGCAGAGTGATAGGTCTGGAAAACTAGACTTGGGCAACCCAAGCATAAATGTATGAAAATACGATGTCTGCAGTGCGCCGCACCGCAGACATCGTCGGTGAAAGGATTGGCAAAGATGTCAAAACCAGAGTGCTGCAATTTAAAGTCAGAAAAGCGTTAGTTTGGTAGTTACCCGACCATATTAAAAGATGAGGCCGAGATGATCTGACAAGCAGGAAAGTGGACAAGATTGTTTTGTTCCACCTGGCACTTCCATAGGTCGAGTTTGCGCTGGAAAGCTGTGATCATGTCGGACATCTGTGTGACGACTTGTTTAGGTCCTTGTAGTTTCTGATTTAGCTGAGCAAGATGCTCGATGACGTCACATAACTTAGAAAAGTCACACAGCCACTTCAGATCGGACAGTTCAGATAAAGATTTTCCTTTGTTCTTCATGAAAAGATCAATTTCTTCTCGAAGTTAAAAAAATAGTTAAAGGACTTTGCTCCTACTCAGCCACTTTACTTTTGTGTGGTACGGCATATCTTCATGCGCTGAACCCACCTCCTGCAAGAACGGCAGAAACTGGTGGTGATTCAGGCCGCGCACTCGAATAAAGTTCACTGTTTTCATGACAGTGGTCATCACATTATCCAGCTCCAGAACCTTTCCACACTTCCTGGTGGATAAGGCAATGATACGTGATCAGCAGCATGTGATTGTTGCTTTTTTGCATTTTTTCCTTCATTAGTCCAACCAAGCCTGTTTTTCCTCCACACATCGCAGGTGAACCATCTGTAGTTAGTCCCACTAACCTTTCCCACGGCAATTTATTTTTACCAGCAGACTTCTCCACTGCATCAAAAATGTCCCGGCCGGTTGTGGTCCCATGCATTGCCACAGGAGCTCCTCGGTTACAGACAGGTCTGGCTTCACCCCTCTAATAAAAATGAACAATTGCGCTGTATCCATTAGCTGTGTTTTCATCCACAGCTAATGAAAAAGCTAGACAGCTTTGTCGCTAAATTTCCAGCTATTTGCTTAACTCGTTCCGCGATGGTATTTCTTGACAAACTGACATTTTGAAAAGTTTGTACCTTGTCGGGACACACCTGCTCACACACCTTTAGCATACACTGCTTCAAAAATGCATCCTCCGAAAAAGATTTCGAAGCTCGGGTGATTTCTTCAGCCACAATAAAGCTCGCTTTCACCGCTGCATCAATTTTGGCTGTGGCTTTTGTAAACAATTTCTGTTGCAATTGCAATCTGCCTTTTAAATCTGCTGCAATTTTTTGGCTGCATTCTAGTGGCGAGAAGCTGTAATGTTGGCTGGTAACAATCAGAATGCATTAGTGGAGATGTAGTTTGTAGTCAATTTGTACTCAAAACCTATTTTAAGTCAATCATGGGCCTATAAAACGGTGGTGGGGGAGGGCCACATAAATTGACGTGGCGAGCCACATGTGGCCCGCGGGCCTTGAGTTTGACACATGTGATCTAGGGTGTCAGAAATTTTTGACTAAGCCAAACAATAAAAATCTGGACATTATCATCAATCAATGAAATGCCCCCAAACCGATCTTGAAAATTGGACGTTATGCTGCTAGCACTTAGCTTTCGTCAGCAACTCATAGGCAGAAGTGAGAGCGTTGCGCATCACAAATAATCACCCGGCCGCATAATAAAAACATAATTTAACGAAGCTTCGAAGCAGATAATTTGCCTCGACGAATTTTAGTATTCGAGGTACTCGAATCACTCCAGGAATTGTTAAATGATGTGAAGGGATGTGAAGAACTCTCACACTGATGTTTCTCTTTTATTTTGGACAAAAACGTGAAAAAAGCTAAAAACATTGTGAACTAGCAGCTTAAAAACTGTTACACAAACCACATATCTCTGTTGAAAGCATTGCGACATCTGATGATGCAACTTGATCTTCAACCAAACAAGGATTATACTGAAGTATTGTTGAGTCCACTGTGCACTAATTAATAAGACATAATTTAACAAAGCTTCGAGGCAGATGAATTTTCCTCGAGAAATTTTATTAATCGAGATACTCGAATCGTTAAAGCCCTAATCGGCTTCTTGCAGATGTTTAAAACTCTGCAAGTATGACTGGAGAAAGGCTTTTGTGATCACATGGTTATCATATAGCATTTAACAAACTAACGAGAGGTTTTTCCTAATTCTAGTACATTTTGGTTGACAGCAGAACCGTTAAATAGACGTGTATGTGAAGACACGTCTACGTCAGACGTAGACAAATGTTCTGAAAGCAAACGGTTGGAGAAAAATGCCTTTCTACAACTGCGACGGTCTATAAAATGAGCTGTTTAAATGAAACACAAGGAGCAAAATGACCAGCAATAGCAACAAAGCTTTCCACTGGTGTCTAGTTTTCATGGTAACCACTTTTCAACCTTATAATGGCAGCTGTCATAGAGGCAAGGCAGGATGCTGTGACTGCTGCCTCCATTTTATCCTGTCTACATGAACATAGGGAGGCTGTGTGCGTGTTTGTACGGATGGTTGGGGAAAGATGTCTTCCTGGTTGTGTCCAACAACAAGTGGGGCTGGGAAGAGTGTGAGTGTGCTTTGGACAGCCAGAAAAAACTGTGGCCTTTCAGCAACGTTCTTATTTAAAACGATTTGAAACAGTTTTCACACATTATCTTGTTGATAACCGGCATTTTTGTCACGTCACCTTTACACAGCTGCTAAGCTAACAAACTGGTTTTACAGACTGAGTGATTAGGTCACCAACTGATTGACTGGAGCAGTGTGTTGAGAGGCTGATGATGATTTCAAGTGAATAAGAAAAACAGTACCAAGACTACAAACCAAAGATGAAGCTGTCATTTCAACGTTACATTAAAGCAGATTCAAATAAAACTAATTCTAGTAGGAAACAGTGAAAAGCTGCTAAAGTCGTTTTCAAGAGAATACTCTTTTTCCCTTTTTGCTCTTCTGCTTCTTGTGGTGACATAAGCTTATAATTAGTCTGGCTTCCTGGATTAGTTCTCACACCATTGCCGTCTGTGTTCTTTGCTATCAGCAGTATCTCCAAATAGAAAGTTTTAGACTTTGAAAATAACTTTTTAGAGTTTTGCAACTCTAGTGAGCACTGTATGAATGCATTTTAACATAGTAATTGGTGTTTGAATTATTAAAGTAGTTACTTGAAAAAGAAACACACGTTGAGTCTCAAGTATTCAAGGATTTCACCTACGTAACTCCCACCAATACCAGGTTCAACTTTAGTGAACAAGTGCCTACCTCTCTTTGAAGACGCACATTAAGACTGGGAATGCTGGTCTCTGCACTGTTCCTGTTAGCAGCTCTGATTGTATTTTTTTTCTTCACCATGTCTGAAGAACAAATAGATTTTAACGATGGGTGGAACAAACCTAAATCTTTCTTTGAGCCAGTAACATTCCTCCATCCATCCCAGGATTTCTAAGCCTTTTTATGATGGCGCCAGCTAAAACTCCACCTCTTTTAATAACACTGCAGCCTCTGTGTGGGAAGTTCTGACCTCAAAGAATAAAGTGTGAAGCAACCTGATAAGTAACAGAGATAAAATGGTTCCGGCCCACCTGCAGCTGGACCTCACCTGTTTCACCTCTGAACACAAAGTGCACAGCTGAGTCATGTGGGAATGCGCTCGCAGCCCCTGCAGCGACCCGTTGTGTGAGCGCGCTCACAACGAAAAGAGGAACCTGCTGCTGTCGGCGTCACTCAACCTCCAAGACCTCGTCAGCCTTTACGGTTCCTCCGTTCTTCACTCAGGAGCAGAATGTGTGTCAACAGCTGCATTTCACTGTGTGAGTGAGTGTGTTTAGTCAGCAGCAATCAGCTGACTGACTGTTGGTTTCTAGCAATGTTTATTTAAAGCAACATGCTGTCAGCCAGCATAACATCAAACAGCAGTGTGTGTGTATGTGTGTGTGAGAATAAAGGAAGAACATGTGGGGGTTGGGAGATGAGTGCGGCACGGGGACAGAGCTAATCTGAGGGAAGAAGGCGGGAGATGCTCCCATTATTTGGAATGCAGATCCAGCATGCAGCAGTTTCGGGTTCACTGGCGGTAGCTGGAGCTGCTCCAGGCTCTTATCTGGCTGCATGCTGCGGCCATCAGAGACGAGGAAGCACAGTGCAGTTGTTCAGCCATGTTCCAACGGCTGGCTCTGTGTCAATCCTGGTCCAACAGTCAGAATTCTGCCGTTCCTGGTTTTTCACAGACCACTATCAACATCTGATGGTACTTCCAACCTTGTCTCCATTTGCCACACAAATGCAACACAATAAAGCATTAATGTACACTTTGTCAATAACCAACAAGGTAATTATGATGCATTACACCCAACCATGAAGTTTAGAGTTAAAGTATTCTCCATAATGTGGCCCAAGGATCGAGAAGAAGCCCCATCACATAGATAACAGATTCTAGGATTGTGGTCATCCTGACCACCATGACACAGCCACCTCTATGCTGCACAGTTGGGTTGAGGTTGTCCTTGTTCAGCTTCCATGAAGGTTAAAGGTGTTCTTCCTGTTGGTGATTTGACAGAGCTTTCTTATGAACTGTTGTCAGAGACAGCTGTGGGGTAGCAGGCTTTTTAGCGTCTTCTTTCCATCTCCATTCAGAATGAACTTGCTTGGACAGCTGAATCTGGACGTATTAGCAGATGTTTCAAATATCCCCCCCACCTTCAATGTTGCCAAACTTAAACTGGACTACTGGCATCACCCAGGAGATGGAAGGTCTGATGCTTTTGCAGATGGATCTTACGAAGCCTTTAATGACTTTATTTCACACCTAATCTCTCTGCATCCAGGCTTGAGTGGGTGCCACACCCATAGACATGGGAGCGTCGGAATGTTAGAACATCCTGCTCAGTCGATTCGGATCTGCTGCTCCTTCTTGCAGTCATATTGACTTCAGTGTTCAGTTTCTCTCCCAGCATCTGTTCCATATGCTGAGTATTCTGCTTTCTCTTTGATTATGAATAATCCAGCTGTTATGCAACAAAGCCCAGTTTTCAGCCGGATAAACAGCAGGACTTTCAGCTACGGCTTGAGAGAAACTAGTATTAATATCATTCTATCATTGTTTCCCAGTAACTACAGTGAAGAAACTGAAAATCAGCCTCATTTGCAGATTTTCTGTCAATGCAGCTGAATCGTACTTCCTTTCTCCTGCTGTGGGTTCTGTACCAGGACACAGTCATGGACTGAGCCTCAGCAGTGACCATACTATTCACCAAATGAATTTTTAGCCTAAAACATTAAACAATTTTCACCTTGTTTTTGGACAAAGTGATCATGTCATATTAGTGGCATGTTATGTTTTCCTCACTCTTCTGTTTTTTTTCCCTCCTTTTCAAGTTTTCCCATCACTTTCAATCAGCATTTGAGTCACTAAAATCTTCAGTTGACCTAAATACACTAAAATAGCATAGAATTTCTTCTATGGTTATTGGGCAGAATATTATATATTCCTCATTTTCTGTGGTTTGTCATTTAATAAAATGTATGTTTTTCCAAACTTGACCATTGGTGGGCATCGCTAACTAAAACGTTAGGTTCCGCTGGCATTAGTGTTATATTTAATGGAAGTTTATACTAAAGTGCTCATCTTTAACATTAGTAAGTAAATTAGCGCTTTAGTATTTATCCTGAAAAATGAATTCAAGGGAAGCTGAGTTTTTTTCTCAAACTTAGCAAAAGTGCTAAACAAAAAATTTTTATTTTGTGTTGTAATCCCATATGAGTCTGATACTAATATCATCATCAGCTAAAAGACATTCAGTATGGCAGGAGAAGAGCAAGTTGCTAAGGATCTGAGGCACCTCTGTGTCTTCCAGACTAAATCTTGGTGTGTGAAGGTTTCCCAGACGTCGCTGTCCCATCCTGTGTGTGGGATGTCTTCTGAGCTGCTGGTAGATCTGGGTGAAGACGCTGCAACTGCACAGTTAGGACAGCTGAAGCTCTCCACCCTAGAGGACCAGCAGTGGCCACCTGATGAGTCCTCACTTAGCAAATCAGGTGAGACAGACATCCTGGTTTTTCTCCTCTGGTGATGTTTTAACTCTCAGCTGTTTTAACGTGTGGCTCCATGTGATTCAGAGACGGAGAATTCCCAGGGCTTCGACCCCGGCTCTCCCCACCTGCCCTGGGACCATCCATTCTATGACATAGCCAGGCATCAGATCATTGAGGTTGCAGGTAGGCTCTTTAATATTAAACTTCTGCTTGTTTGTTTCTGCTAAAGTAAAGTGTGTGTAATACTGATGCTGTTTGAACTGTGTGTGTAGGCGATGACAACTTTGGCAGGAAGGTGATAGTGTTCAGCGCCTGCAGGTTGCCGCCGCAGCATCAGCTCGACCATCAGAAGCTGCTGATGTAAGTAACCCGGCACATCACCGCCGTTCACCCCGGGGTTTAATGATCCGTCCATTTTTACTGCCGAGTTGAAACTTACAGAAATGTTTCTAGAAGTTGGAGTTTCATGTGGTTAAAGTGAACAGTCTGGAATTTAATCCAAGTATTTCAAGGTCTGGATCTCCATACTTTCGACATCAAATTGTCTAAGAATTGCATTCATCCATCCCATCTATTTCTACATCCAGTGTGGACATCATTAGCTGAGACAGATCTGATTGGTTTGGTTTTTCTGTCCAGTCTTCACTGAATATTACTGGTTTCATTTTACCAGTAATGAAACTAAGATGGCTGAGTCAGAGCCCTACTGAATAAAATTCTATTGATTGATGCTGAAGTGGTTTCTCTCCTGTAGGTATCTTAAAGCCACTCTGGATCAGTACGTAGAGAGCGACTACACACTGATCTACTTCCATCATGGACTGACCAGTGAAAACAAGCCTTCACTCGGCTGGCTTCGAGAAGCATACAGGGAGTTCGACCGGAAGTAAGTTCACTAACTTAAAGGAATCCCTGCAGAAGTTCACAGGAAGTTCCTACACACCATCACACAATGTGATGAAGACTTCTAGTCGGGTTCCAACATTCTGGAACAGCCTTCAGTTTGAGTTCAGGGTTTTTCAGGTCTTTATAAGCATGGAGAAAATAAAGGAGATGGAAAAGATTTGTAATTACTAATCTATCTGCCATTACTTGATGGTGAGCTGTCATATTTTATATATTAAAATGAATCTAATGTACTGAGAAGCCCGTCTGTAGATCCAGAGTTCCTAAATCTAAACAATAAAACCTCAACAACAAACTGAGACAATCCTTTGGTTCCACCTGCTAACCATGGTTCTCGTTATGACAAGTTCCTCAGTAAAAATGAGAAACCCTTGGTGATAAATAAAGGCAGGTCCACCTACTGAGACAGAATTCTGAGTTTAAATCTGCTGGTTGTGCTTTCAGGTATAAGAAGAACATCAAGGCGCTGTACATCGTCCATCCCACCATGTTCATCAAGACTCTGCTGATCCTCTTCAAACCAATCATCAGGTTGTGCTTAGTATTACTAAAAATTATAATAACAATTTATATTCCATTCTATGGTCTCCCACCATGTTAGCATGTTTGGTGACAAAAACAATAACTTCAATCTTTTCTGCATTAAGCTAATATAAATTCTGACCTACAGGAGCGTTGTTGATATTATGAACATGCTTGCTTGCTGACATGTAAAGAGAAACTACAAAGTTTTTTCATGGGTTTAGTTGTGACAGGATATATTGGAATACTAAGTAATTTGAACTAGGGAAGCATGGATATTTCAACAATGCAACCTTGAGGAATCCCACTTGATATTTGTTCTCTCAAATACAGAACTATCAAATTTATAAAGTAGGGAAATATTAAACAGTTAACTGCTAAATGTACAACAGATGTAAAAAAGTCTATACTAGAGGTGCACTGATCGCAGTTTTCAGGTTGATCGCTAAGAAGCCTGATCTGCTGATTCAGGTCTTTGCAGACGTAGATAAGATCAGTGTCACTGGTCAAGATGTGCGAGGCTAAAAGCCTGAATGAATTTTAGCTTAAAGGTCTCCACACTTATCCAAACAGTTTAATGCAGCTCTGCTCTGTATGTGAATCACTTTCCATGTGTTGCCCAGTGAGTCAATAGTCTGTGATGGTGTCTTTCTGTCCTGGTTGTAGTTTTAAGTTCGGCAGGAAGATTAACTACGTGAGCTACCTGAGTGAACTGGAGGACGTGGTGAAGTGTGACCAGCTGGTCATCCCAACCCGTGTCAGAGAGTAAGAACTGACTGGCATTAGAACCCTCTGCAGACATTTGAATCTGGTTCTTCATCCCAAACTGAGCATGTTTACATCTGATCTGGATCAGGTATGACAACAAACTGAGAGCATCTCTGAAGCCCAGCTCGCTGCCCTCCATGTCTCCTCCTCATAGCCCCCCACTGCCTGAGCAGGTGTTTGGGGTTTCACTAGTCATGTAAGTTCACAACACAGAATCTCTGCTTTTTCTGTCTGCAGATGAATGCTTTTTGGTTTTGCTCATGGCTGGCTTTTTTTGTTCTGTGTCCTAGGCTGAGACAGAAGGATCCAGATAATCATCTAGTTCCTGTAGTGATGAGAGACACGATTAGCTTCCTGTCAGAACAAGGTAACACGAGAAATGAAGTTCTGTGTGTCTCATGTGGTGGAACAGACAACAGTGCTGTCTGAACAGACAGCTGATGGTTGTTGGTCTGTAAAACAGACATTGAAAACCTTTGCTTCCTGTTCTCTGCTCTGTTCCTGTCAGGTTTGGAGATTGAGGGGATCTTCAGGCGGTCCGCCAATGTGACTCTGGTGAAGGAGGTCCAACTCAAGTACAACTCTGGTATGATTGGCAGGCCTTGGTGGCCAACATTAAGTGAACCACCCCACTCCTCAGCCATGTCTTTTAAAGCTGGAGTGAACTGAGAAATCAGCTGATTTTTAGCTCTGATTAGAGGCCAACTGGTTGGAAACGCATGAATAAATCCACACCTTTTGGGGTTAAGCTATTCCAAAATAGCTGTGTTAATCCCTGATCAAAGATACTAAAGACAAGTTCAAACATCCAAAAATTAGTTTTTAATATTCAGTTATTTTATAGTTCTTAAACAGAAATCAGAATCGGCTAAAACTGGTATCTGCACATCTGAGCATTACAAAAATCAGAGATCAGAAATTTACCAGAACATTTTGATCAAACCAAGATCTACTGACAAACAGTAATCAGCGGCTGTAGTTATGAAGTGGTAGATCACTTTAATGTTGAGAATTTGTATTGATTGTCATCCTCTGGCTGGGATTTAGGAGCCACAGTGAACTTCAGAGACATGGAGGACGTTCACCTGGCTGCAGTCATACTAAAGACGTTTCTTCGAGAGCTTCCTGAGCCTCTGCTGACCTACCAGCTCTACAATGACATTGTCAACTTCACATGTACGTTCAAGACTTGTTGTTAGAATGAGGATAAATCAATCTAATCCCTCATTCTCTGGAGGGTGACAGACCAGCAGGAGTCCCAGAAGCATATTTTCAGTCTAACACGTTTTCAGGACTTTATTGCTTTTTGTTGAAACTGCTGAAAATCCACCTTTTCTAACTAATTTTGCTCTTTACTCTGTAAGGATTTACTCCCAAAGGGTTGCAGCAACCAGTTGTAATGTTTAATGAATAACTGGTTAGACATTTGCTGGATAATTCCAATGAGTTTGATGGTTTCTTTGGTTTGTTCAGCTGTATCCAGTGATAATCAGGCAGAAGTAATGAAAACTTTGGTGGAGTCTCTTCCAGAGGAGAACTACGCCTCACTGCGGTACCTCGTCACATTCCTGGCTCAGGTACAACACACACTCCGAGAACACTTCCACTTCACTCCACCAGCTCCCACTAACGTGTGTTTCTTTTTCCAGGTGTCAGCAAACAGTGACGTGAATAAGATGACAAACAGCAACCTGGCTGTGGTGTTTGGCCCAAACCTGCTGTGGGGGCGGGACAATGCCATGTCGCTCAGTGCTATTGGGCCAATCAACAACTTCACCAGAGCCCTGCTGGACCAGCAGCATCTGGTTTTTACCTAATTCCCTCTCCCCTTCTCCTTCTTCTTCCTGAGGTCTTTCATGCAGCCTGTGTTGCCATGGAGACCTCCCTTCTCTGCAGCATTTAAACATGAGCGCCACCAATTAGGAAGGAACTTCTGTACCAACACCACAAACTGTGGACCAATCGCATGTTGTTTCATCTCTCTGACTCGTCCACTAGCATCGTCCTGTTGATTAACCCGCCTATAGGCTGCATTCCTGTGTCCATGTGAGTCAGGCATGAATGAGTTAGACTGCAAATAATTATCTTGGTAAAAAAATATGGAACAAAAACCATGCATTTATCTCTCTACGGTAATGTCCCGTTTATTGCTCCCCTTTCGTGATTGGTGCCAAAAATAAAACTGCCGCACAAGCATGACCAAATGTCCTGTAGGAGAGTGATTTCTTAGCTGAAGTCAGGAGAGACCGTCAGAACGGAGGTGGAAGTTTGTGTGTCTGCGATGGACTCAGGTTTACCTAAATAATTGTGAACTTGGTACTGAAATTGTGTCGACAATCTTCGGAGGGCTGTGGCCAAAGGAAGCCATTGGGTGACTTCGGTGTAGTTTCTTGCAGATACCAAACCCAGCTGCGGGAGTAGAGTCTGGACTAGACCAAAACATTTAACTAATTCTACCCTGGGATTTCTAGACCTTCTTCCCAGCCTGACACCATGTTGTTTGGTGGCTCAGTGACCGCTTCAGTCAGCAGTATTAGGTGGTGGAGAAACTTCCTGTTTCTTAGTGGGATGCAAATTTATTATCTTGTTCATATACTAGAAACGTTTTGTTCCATAGCAATACACCATTTAATCCCACGTTACTGTCATATTTCCTTATGAAGTTGGCTTAAGTGTTAGTAATACTCTCTTGGTTTTTATAGTCTTCCACCGCCTACTTGGTAAACTTCAGGTTGTGAGTAGGAAAGTACAGTTCACCCTCATCACCCCCTAAAGACCAGACATGATTGGATGGTGTCGACTTTTCTTTTTAGACTTTTATTGCTAATAGAAGCATGTTTTTTTAGGTACATGACAGCAACTGCTTCTCATTCCAGCTGCCACAGAGGATCACCTTCAGTCATACTATAAGCAACACTTTCTACACGTTTTTCTTCATGTAGCATATTCAGCACGTTAATTACATAATGCTGTACGGATGTATGTTGTTGGAGTTTTATTCCATGTGTTTTTGTTGCCTTATAGCTCGTTTCATGCTGTGCCACCAATGGAGTCCATCCAAGTTGAACCGTGTTTTTTTTTTTTTTTGTTGTTGTTTTTTAACCAAGTGCATACGGTTTTAAATCTCCACATATGCCATATGCCTTCCTGCAAGACAGCGGCTCCTTGCCTGCAGTTGAGCATTGAGATCCAGAATCCCGGATGGTTTTTTTTGTTGTTGTTTTTTTTGGCCTAACATGTTTGACCTTATTAAATTCCCACCAAAACACAATTTTCTTCATAACTTTGCCATCTAGTTCTAAGATGGTTCTTTCATGTTGGGTCCAGCATAGTACCCCCCTCTCTCGTTTGGGCTGTAACTTCAATAAAAAATTTAGTCTTCTGACTATTTGCATATTAGCTTTTATTAGAGCAAAATCAAGCACTTCCACTCATGGTTTAAATGTTGTGGGAGTATCAGGGCTGTTAAAAGACTTAATATTTCTTAACACTAAAGCTGTGTGAAGCAGAAGCTCCTGCAATTCTTGCCAACATTTTGCTCCAATTTTTTTTATTATTATTATTATTATTTTTAGTCATGACCTGAGTTTTTTATTGTTTTACATTGTGTTGGACTCTGAAGCTTTTATTATCCGTTTATTATGCAGCTCATCCAAAGTATTCGGTTACAATGTGAAATCTTCATACATTCGAACCAACAGTCATACAGAACCGATCGCCTGGGTTTCCGTCACATACATATGTCACCAAAAGAATCTGCAACCTTTGAATATTTGTGATGTGATGTTACTATGTTACCTAAAATGTTTGAAAAACACCAAAAGATGGGAAATTTTTTGCTCGACTGGAGCTAAAAGAAAAAGCAGCAGCTGTTCCACCGGTGCCATGGTGACTGACATGTTGTGGGGTATGTGTGTGTGTGTGTGTGTGACTGTGTGTAGAAGTCATTAATTCAATGGATTTGTTAGGTGTGTGTAGTCAGGTGACCACGTTGTAACTCCAGCATAGTGATTTTTAGATTTGTTCTTATTTGATCTGTGATGTGAATCGACTCTTAAAAGTACAGTGTTCCTCAAAAGTCCACACACTCTGGTTAAAGTTCCATTTTTCATCAGTTTTATGTCCTTACTGCCCTTTTGACTGATTTCTAGACAGAAGTAAAGTCTCATGAAAGGTGGAGAAATCATTTATACTGGTCTCTGAATTTCACCAGGGTGTATAGACTTTTGAAAACCACAAAAAATTACTACAAAACAAGAAAGAAAACCAAGTCGGAATAAGTTTGGGTCTTTTAGAACTTATTGAAAGAAATTCTGTGTGTTTGTGTGCTTGTGCCTTATTTGTGTTTGCCAAGTGATTTTCCTCTTTAGCCATCTAAGTGACAGTGAGGCCATAGATTAAAATGACCAGAGCTTATGGTTTCCATGGAGATGTGAGCAGCGAAAAGCTCTGGTCTGAACTTGTGTCTGTTGAACACATCTCGGCTGTAAAAAATAAAAATGATTTCAGAATGGAGAACTTTATTTATCTACATTCAGAAACTGCAGCTACTGAGAGGGGTAAACACTACGTTTTGATGGAAGCTGTACCATGTAGAAGTTCAAGGCTATCATGTTTATGTTTCTATAATACGGTTTGACGAGAATTTATTGTTCATCAGAAATGTCTGAAAATAGATGCTGTTCTGTTCAGTGGGGATTTCCTGAAGGTAGCTTTTGTGTGCATGGATTCTCCGTACCGCTCTTCCTCCTCGATTCTGTGATCAGTTGCAGACCCATTTATCTCTGGATCTTTGTACTGTAATTGTATTTGACAGTAAACGTCACAGCTGTGGGAGGAGATGTAGGTTTGAACTTTGACCTCCATGCTGACTTGTTGATAACTCTGTGATTCTATTTTCTTAACTGTGGTTTTCCATCCTTTTACTTTTGATATATAGCACTGTGGATCTTTGCCCTGTACTTGTATAATATGATGGTATAATATGTTGTATGATCCATGTAAACAACCAATAAACGAATGGTGAAAAGAAACTTTGGATTTTGGTTTTGTTCACAAATTTCTTCATTTATTCACACTAAAATATTTACTCTTGTAATCTTTATTTCAAAGCAGAAGAATTTAAGTCCTGACCGTCATCCAATCGAAGACCTTTGCAATAAATTACTGCAAGTCAGCCCTATTGTCCAACATCAGTGTCTGACCTCACAAATGATCCCATAAACCTTCCTGAACCTTATGAAACACATTTCCAGAAGAGTTCATGCTTAAAGGTCAACAAAATATTAAACCAAATGTTTTAAAGGTGGGATTGAAAGTAGGTTTACTTTGGTATTATAGAGAATCTATTTGCAGATTTTTTCTCTCTTACATTTTAATGCACAAAAATTTGCACCATTTTTGTTGTCCTCTGATTTTCCAGCCCACTCTGTATGCTGAATTCATTGGATTCACCACCAAGGTTCCCCAAGCAGTCAGATTTAACTCTGAACTTTGACTGGGCCAATTTAAAACCTTCACTTTGGTTCTTCTATTCACAGGAGAACTTTCTTGTGGACTTTGAAACTTTCTTCTGCTGCATAACCCAACTGATACCTGGATATTCTCCTTCAGGATTTTCTTCCAGAGAGAATTCATGGTTCCGTCGATAACACCCAGACTACCAAACTATCACTCCACCACCGCCGTATATGACTGCAGGTATGATGTTCTTTCTCAGACTCAGGTTAGTTTTACTCCAGGTGTAACGGGACCCAATCGCTCCAGAAAGGTCCAGTTTTTTTCTCATCAGTCCACAGAATATTTCCTTCAAACATCTTGAGGATCGTCGAGATGTCTTTTGGTAAATATGAGATGGGTCTTTGTGACATTTTGGGTCAGCAGTGGTTCTGGGCCTGGAACTGGCCCATGGAGGCCGTTTTCCCCCAGACTCTCTTGAGTCATGACCTCTGATATTATCTGAGGCAGTGAATCCTGCAGAGCTTTCCATGCTGTTCTGGGTTCAAACCACAGATTATACCAGTGGTCAGAATTATTTGGCTGGTCAAACTTGCCAAAACCCAACAAAAACTGAAATTAAGAAAACATTTTTGCAAACTGAAATGAATAAAAATGATATTTAATGGGAGGAAACTACCATTAACTGGACTGTCACATATTTATGAAACTAAAACAACCTGAAATTCTAGATATAATATCCTTCATTTTTGTGTTTCTGAATCCATTTATTCGTCTATATAACTTATGTGATATTGATTCCACTGTGCTCGCGCGCACACACACACACACACACACACACACACACACGTACCCAATCGATGTATATGTAATCACAATACAATATCTTGACCTTTTTGAATTCTTCACCTAAAATTAAGGAAAGCATAAACTAAAAACCAAAACCAGAACTAAAAAAAAAATATTTAACTAATAAAAACTAGCAAACACACTGAACACTAATTAAAACTAACTGAATTAAAACAACTATAATGAAAAATCCAAAACTACTACTAGCTCCCATGAAAGATGAGGTGCAGTTTTCAACCACTAGATGGCAGTCTCACAGTACTGCAGTAGAGTGGACAGGGGAGTGCCGTCAGAGCCCTGACTGCATCATCAGTAGTTGTGAAGTGACCTCACTGCATTATTATGGCAAAAGGAAGAAAGTCCGGCCAGAGCAGGAGTTCACTTGGGGAATAATAAGCAAATCCTTAATGGAAGTGAAGACATCAGCAGATTCTGAGTAACTTTTAGAGCGACTAACAATAACTTCTTAAATCAATCCCAGAATCCCTTAAAATCTCCATCATTGGCTTTCCACTGCGTTTATTCAAACTACCCTGATGCAAATCAGACGTGTGCATCCTGAAACATCCTCTCTATACTTAGCGCAGTGAACTCATTCCATGCTCACACAGCAGCTGCTGAAAGAACACCGCAGTCAGCATTTTCTTTTCCTCCTCTCTTTTTTTTTTGAACTGAGAGAACGTTAGAACAAAAAGCAAGGTGAGCAGATCGACGTGGGGGGGTTAATCATTTAATCCCTTCTCCTGCAGAACCGAGCAGAGCTCCGGCAGGTTGGGACGGTACTTTTCCGTCACTGGTGACATCTGGAGGGCACACAGCATCCACTGCAATTTGACTCTCTGCCTGCCTCTCTTTCCCTTTGCGTGTGTGCAGGTACACAGTGTCTGGTACATGGAAATGTTCTGTTGTTACTGAAAACAGGGTTAGTGCTGGTAAAGAGACCTTCAGCACATGGGATCTCTGCTCAATGATAACATGGAGGAGGGTTTGTGTCTCTGCAGATAATTCAACTATTTGAGACTGACAGAGCTCTGAAGTCGAAGGTGAGCCCTTGAAGGACGCTGCAGTCCTCTCCTCCAGGTCCAATGCTCAGGTGATCAGTGGGTGCAGAAGGAGGTCGAGGTAGAGGTACTCACTTTCTTTCATAGTATGTTCAGCATCCACCAGGGAACTGAGCCTGACGCAGTCAAGCACAGGTGGAGGTGCAAGCAGGAAGTGAGAGTAAAAGGGAGGGCTGGACAGGAAGTGGCGGAATGTTCTGCAGGGACAAGGTGACTCCTGCGCAGGACGGAGCTGAACAAAGATTACACTCCCTTTTGCGGAGGGTATGTTTAGAGCAGAACAGCTGATTAGATCAGTTAACCAATTCCAGGGAACATGTTTCATCGAAACAATCAGAGAAACCAAACAAACCTCCGTCAGTGTGGCATTCTGCTTGACGTCCTGAACAGAAGACTTAGTCATCCGTAGCAGACATAAGTGTCTCCTTGACTTTCCTTTCTCAGATTTCTATCAAGCCATAAATCTGTAGCTCGGAGGCTGTGTTTTCAGAAGCATGAGAGATAAGGCGCTTCATGGAACATATGAATATTCCTCTGTGGTCTGAAAGAGACTGAGAGGTTACAACCTAAGCACAATAAAGAATGAAACATGCATGAGTCTGAAAGGCTTTATAGGACTGTGTGTTTGGTGCTTGACTTGTAGTTTGCCTGTTTCAATTCCTCTGACAAGGTGAGGTAGTTTTTATCCAGGTGAAAAGAGGATTCTTCCCGTCAGCATGACCTTCACAGTATTTCTGCAGGAGGCGTGGTTTGTCTGATCTCCATATTTGTGTACAGTGAGGAGAAGGACCAGATTGGCAGGATGTAGTGTTACGGCTAAAACGTGAGTCGTAGAAGGCCATGATTCTTAACTACAAGGTAGTTCATCATAAATAAGGTTTCTTAGTAATTAGTGACACTCCTGATCAGTGGAATTAATAAAGGGTTTGCATTGGTGGAGCAGTCCACCACACCTCTCCAGCTTTGCCTAGCCGGTATGGGTGGGCTCCAGGTAGGGGCCCTTGATAGCTAAATGGACTACAGGTATGGAGGCACCGGTGGGTCAGGATATGAACCTAACGCAGGAAAGGAAAACAAAAAAAGAAATAGTCACAAAGTTATGGGTTCTCTATCTTTCTCCGCGAATATACACTAATGTGCCTTTTGGCAGGGCACCTGACCCCATGTTGTTAAGTATTCTGTATTTCTGTTGAATGCAGCTTGAGTGTAAAATTGCTACATAACGTCCAAATATACACATTTTAGGCTTCAGAAAGCAGAAACAGGTTCAAGAGACACAAAAACCAGAGTGGACATTTTATTGAAAACCATATTAAATGTCAAACAGCTGAATAAAAGGTTTGACACCATTGACTGTAAAAGACTTGTGCAAGAACATTAAGTATAAAAAAAGAATTCAGAAGGTGATTACAGTGGACCTCCATTATTTGAGGGGGTCAACCTCCTCCTAATGCTAATTACTGCCTATTTTAATTGTTCAAACACCAAATATACTTTAATATGCATTACATGGAAACCATTTGGGCACTTCTAAGCTAGCATTCACTGTCTTCTGTACCTCCGCTCTTCTGGATACAGCCAATCAGAGGCAAAGAAAATGAATGGCAGTCCTGGGTTGGCTGCTTTCCAAATGCCAGCAACTGGGATTGGGCCAAGGTATTTCAGCTTCCCAAGCTGCATTTTGTTTGGAATATTTTGGATATGTTCCTCCAAAAATATCCACGAATAGGCAAATGTTTAATTAATAATCTGAAAAATTGGAATATACCTGGGGGTGCACGGCACCTCAAAAAGCATTCCCATTTTCAAAACATTCAATTGGTTGTGAAACAGAAGCAGATTTAGCAAAAGGCTGTGAAATGGCCAAAACAAAACCCACAAGGATGTAGAGGATGTGAAAAAGAAAGAGGTCAACATGAAATTAGCAACATTTCTTCAGTCTGGAACAACCTACATCTCTATAGGAAATATGTGAAAGTTCAGGAAAGCAGCTTTGGACTTCAGACAGGGAACTCCCTCAAACAGAACCCTGGGGTTAATTCTAACTCTGCTTTTGGTGCTTTTTTAAATTCAAAATTAATCACAAAAAGCCCTGGAAGTAAAGATTTAGGATAAAAGTGCTTTAGGTGTTTGGTATGATCAGAAAATTAAGCCTATCTTACACAGAGTGGCTGTCCTCAGGTGTTGCTTTCACCTTGTTCTTAGAGGACGTCTCGGCTCGACACAGACTCACAGTGTTTCCATTGTGTCTCAGCCTGGGATCAGTTCTCGTTGTGCCTTTCAGCAGGCAGTAATACCAGACCACACAGATCCTGTACCAGACCTGGTCTGCCTCGGGGCTCTAGCATCACACCGCGGTGCAAGACACAGAGTCCTAGCACACTCCCAACGGCGGGAGAAAGTCAAGGTTAGGACATAAACTGGTGATTCGTTTTCATTTACGACTTACTGTAACATGCAAAAGTTTTCACACCTGAAGTTACACTAACTCCAGTTTATGTTTGTGTAACAGAAGCACAAAGTCATAATGGTGTTATTCTGACATGGAAGAATAAAAATCTACAGTTTTGCGACAAAGAAACAGTTTCTTCCCAGTTTTAGCTTCCCCTGTTAAAGTGACACTATGTAACCTTTTTTTAAAAATTAGGTTTTTACACATTTGTTAAAATTGTCACCATGTTGTTACAGTGTATTATGAGCGATAGTCTGTGAAAAGATCAATCTCCTCCCTGAGTTACTGTTGCCGACTGAAGAAACGCACCACTCCCGGTCAAAAACAACCAATCAGAGCCAGGAGGCGGGTCTTAATGCTGTCAATCATCCTCATGTACTCGCTGATCTATGAGCCAGTGGTGGAGAAACAACTTACCCTTACAGTAAAACCATGTATCTGCTGTCATTGGTGACCATGCTAACTAGCCTGAGCAGCACCCCATGGAGGTAGCTACCTATGAGCGACGTGTGGATTAATTTGTTTCCTGAGCAAAACTTTTCAAGAGTTACCCATATGGAACCAGAACACTGAGCAGTCGGGTTTTCTCATGTTGTGGTCCGGATGTCTGAGACCCAACAGCACAAGGAAAAACAATGAAAGTTTAATAGGGAGAGTGTATGTTACATTGGGACACGAGCCATTAGCAATAAACACAATGCCTACCCTCAGTCCTGTTTAATATGCCAGAACGTTAGCATGGAAACAGAGTTTTAAACTACCTGATCATCATAAACTCACTTTATGCTTTTCTATCATTTAATTGGTGAGAATTCCTACATTCCAGTCACCCTGCTTCTATAAGCGTAATGGAGTACAGCAGCAAGTGAAATGTTAGCCGCCATATCTAGTTGCCACCTTCACTGCATCATGACATCATGTTTGCCCAGAAGGGTTGGATATCAGCGTTCCACCAGGAGAAATATTCACATGGCTATACAAACATCAAAGTGTTTACAAACTCAAACAACTGCAGTTTATAACTTTCACCTCTGAATTGCTCATGGAAAGTTGAGTGGAAGGAAAAAGTGTGATAGAAAACACTCCATGAGCAACATTCTTTAACACTGTAAAAGTGATCTAGGCTGATTACCTTCATTTTACGTAACATAAATGCTGTGATTCAGATTTTAATAGATGTTTCAATAACACTTTATTTGACGAGTTGTGAATAAAACTGTCATGACACGGTCATAAACATGACATAACACCTGTCATGAACATGCCATAACACCTGTCACGAACATGACATAACACCTGTCATAAACATGACATAACACCTGTCATGAACATGACATAACACCTGTCATGAACATGACATAACACCTGTCATGAACATGAC
>CAEFZX010002722.1:0-86037 GCA_903066825.1 Alfaro cultratus | reverse complement strand
AACATGACATAACACCTGTCATAAACATGACATAACACCTGTCATAAACATGACATAACACCTGTTATGAACATGACATAACACCTGTCATGAACATGACATAACACCTGTCATGAACATGACATAACACCTGTCATAAACATGACATAACACCTGTCATAAACATGACATAACACCTGTCATAAACATGACATAACACCTGTCATGAACATTAGTAAGTCTTCATGAATATTTATGACTGTTGTCATAAAGTGTTATTCAGTAAATCATGACACTTTTAATACAAAGTTGACATTATTCAAAATGTCTTTGTTATGACAACTTGACATTAACCAAGAAATCATGATCTGACATAAATTTGTTGTAAAAGTATTACTGATTAAACTTTAGCTTTAATAACATAAAGTGACATAATTTTTAAAGTTTAATCAATAATACTTTTATAGCAAATGTATGTCATATCACGATTTCTTGGTTAATGTCAAATTGTCGTAACGAAAACATTTTTGTCTGAGTTAATGACAGGGATATTTTGTCAACATATGTCTTTGTTGTCATAACAAAGACATTTTGAATAATGTCAACTTTGTATTAAAAGTGTCATGATTTACCGAATAACACTTTATGACAACAGTCATAAATATTCATGACTTACTCATGTTCATGACAGCCTTATTCACAACCCGTCAAATAAAGTCTTACTGATGTTTTGAATTGGCCTACTGTAATATTGTGCTTTTCTGATTAGCTAAATGCTCCATTTTGCCAGTAAGTGGTTTGATTAACATAAAAGTTGGACATTTTTCGGCTCTGGAGTGTTTTAATGAGAGCAGCGATCCGCTTGTTCTTAGAATAACTTTGTTTTGTTTCACATCAAACTAAACATCTTGATTTTGTAAAAAACACACAGTAGAAACATTTACACTAACTAATGCTTGGTGGTGAGGAGCTACTGATGTGGGTTTGTTTTGCAGCTAAGGACATACAGAACAGTTTGAGCTCCTCTGTGTTCCAAAAACTTCCAGTCCTGTCAAAGTAATACTTTGTACTCAATGTATTAACACATTGGTTAGGATTTCAAACACTGGCATGAACTGGGGAAATGAAAACAAATACAGATGCTTTCTTTCTGGGAATCAGGCTTGATGCAGTTCATTTAAAATCAGCTCAACCTCAATATTTCATAGTCCTGAATGGCAGTACTTGACTTTCAAACTACAATCTAATTTTAATGTGGTTATAATCTGTTTCCCTGTTTTTAATCCAGTGGGTTTCCACGAATCCAGCCGGATGTTTATATCTGTGCGTTGGCGGCTGGTAGCTCTCAGTTTTCCATGTTGTCACGTGTTACCTGTCCAGACCGCAGGTGATGTCACCAGCTCAGGTAAACAGAACACCTCAACGCAGATATCGCCCCTCGCCTCTCTCACTGCCACGTTCGCCACTCCAGAAAACGTTTGACAGCTGATTTTTATTATTCATGTCGCTGGGCTGCAGGAGAGAACCGGAGCTGCCGGAACCAACCCTTCACCAGAACAGGGAGAACAGGGAGCACATGGAGAACAGGGAGAGCAGGGACAGCATGGACCTGGAACATGTTCACAGGAATATTCATGAAGAGGCTTGAAACAGAGTAAACATGTCACAACCAGAGTAGAAAATAGAAATATTTTTCCTCATTCCAATTCTACCTTACTGTCAAATAATAATAAAAATCAACACTAAGTAAAGTAGGTTGACTTAGAAAAACTACTAGATAAAAAAGTTAAGTTCTAAGACTTCATGAAGAAGTCTTGCCGAGATATTCTTTAGGAAAAACATGATTTTCATCTGAGTGTTTAATCTGTAAACAGCAGCATAGGAGATATTCAGGTTCGTCAGTGAATAGTCAAGGTCAGGCGCTTTGAATGTCTCCGGCTGCTTTTAGCAACACAATCACTCCGACGTTTGGAAAAATGATCTTCCTACAAACTCTGGACTTCGTATTTCATTTTACAATTTCCTTTAAAATGTGCTGACCTGAGTCCTGGACATCCTGCTGCTAACAGGATGGAGCCCTAACCCTAAACAAACTGTCCCTTCACTAAAAGCGCATCGCAGAAGCAGGGAGTGATTACAGTGACAGTAAAACTATTAAACACTAACACACACGCCACCTTTTAGAAATGTCTTGTAAAAACAAAAAATGCTAAAAACAGAGAATTATGGCCTTTTACTTCATAATTATGCACCACTTAGTGTTGGTTTCACACTGAGTCGTAATCAAGTATATAGTAGTATTGAACTTTAAGGTCTGTTGAGGTGAATTGGTAGTTGGCTGTCAGTGAAGGATTGTTGATATGTAAGCAGCACAGACCCACAACATCCTGACTAATATCTGAAAATGGTTTCTTACACAGAGAGCTTCTGTGGAGGAGCTTTAGGACACATATGAAATGTAATAAAGACGAATTTTTAATTTATCCCTGCTTAGAGGGAAAGGTATAATAAAGAGACGCAACCAATCAGACGAAACTTTTCCTGTTTTAGATCAGTCAGACTTCCTCCATTGTTTCTGATTTCTAAATCCCAGAATAAGAACAGAAGTTTCCAACCATTCCCTCTGTGTTTGGTATGATTACCTTTAATTGCTGTTGTTGTTTGTCCCATTTGTTCTGACAGAGCTGCTGGAACTTTTTGTTTTCTTGATGTAGGCCTCCTTGCTCTCACACACACCTTTTTGGCTCCAACCACTGATTTTCACAGGTCAGAACTTTATGATGGCCACTCCAAAACACTGACTCTGCTGTCCTTAATAAACTTTGTAACTTATTCGGTGATACAGTGAGGTACAATCATTTTTGGAAGACCATTTTTAGACTCTGTGTTGGTGAAAAGTTCATGGGGTTCAATGAACCCTGTCGTTTAAGACCAAGGGAGGTTTTAAATAACATTGAACTGAAACAAATCAAGACTAAGAAAAGTTGCTCCTGGACAGTTTTCATCAACTTAAATCAGATTTTTTTTTTCACCTTTACCTTTCATAACTAGTTTTGAGTTGTTTCCTGGGGAAAAAAAGGAACACAGTTCAGGCAGGATGTTTACCATGGTATGCATAAACCATCTTCCTTCAGTGCGACACCTCCACATGAAACTGGCGTAGGCCCAAAACAAGATGAGTCCCTTTCACCTTGATTCTCCCCACTCCTCACATCATTCCACACTACAAATGTTTATAGTGTATACAAAGTGACAATAGTTGGCAGTTGTAACAGGGTGTAGTACCTGCCAGACATCGGGCCGTATCATCATAAGGACATCACCAGCCTGGGTCGGCAATCGATTCCGTCACGTGACAGCTTTTTATCAAACACAGGAAATGAGGACTGGAGCCGCGCAAATCATGGTCCAGTTCGGATCTGCATGGTTCCCAGGAATTATCTGACCTTTTTATTCTGTCAACAATAACAAATGGTGGAAAGTAGCGCTAGTACAGCTAAAACGCTAGCTAATTTTAGATATATTTATCTTCGTAGTAGTAGGATCAGTTTCAAAGTAATTAATAAAAATAGGATTGTGTAAAGGCAAAATACAGTAGGTCTATGTTTTAGTGAGGCTGGAATAGAAACTAAGACAGATAACATGCAGGACAGGCTTTGTGACTTAGAACAGTTTACCACAGGTCAGCCTGGAGCTTTAGTGAGAAGTTGCATGCACATGAGTCCACAAACTGCTTATTTGGAAGCAAAAAGACATGGAACTTTGGTAACAGAGCAAAAATAACATCCGCATTTATAGACAAAGCTCTGAATTGGTCAGTTTTAAAGTACTTACACATTCTTTTAAAGAAGTTGTTTCAACACAATGGATGAAGCTGGTTTTATTGATGAGCTTGAAACTCAACCAATATGAGAATTCTTGTTTCAAAGTTGCCTTTTCGACTTCGTGACAAATGGCGATTGATTGTGGTGGACATAGCAGAAAAGTATGATCGTACAGCAAAGTTTAAAGATCTTCTTGATTTTCTGGAAAGACAAACAAAAGCTGTTTAGATCCTGTTTTTGGAGAAGGTCAAACTGCAAAAGAAAAGATGGCTTTAAAACCATCAAAGGTTCCCTTTAAAACTAAAAGCAGCAGTTTTGCCACTTCTGTAGCTGTAGTTTCTAAACAGAACAATGACAAAAAGGTCCAGTTTAGCCACGAGGTTACAAAGGTGGTTCAAGTTCGGTGTTTATTTTGTGATAGAAATTATTGCATGGAAAAATGTGACTCATTCAAGCAGAAAGCCAACAAAGAAAAGGTGACATTTCTTAAAAGTAAAGGTTTCTGCTTTGGTTGCTTACAGAAGGGGCGTATGAGTAAGAACTGTCCACAACATGTAACATGCCTCACTTGTAATAAAAGTCACCCTACTGTTCTGCATATTGAACCAACAGAGCAGCAGTACCAAGCAGCTAAGTCACCAGTCTCAAATGCTCTTGTATCTTTGAATGTTGGTAGCCACACTTAGGGCCCGGTCTAATGAGTGTGTTCTGTCAGTCATCCCAGTAAAAGGGGACAAAGATTGTGGAGACTTATGCCTTTCTAGGTCCAGGCAGCTCTGCAACATTTTGTACAGAGGCTTTGATGAGGCAGTTAAATGCACCTGGAAAGAAAGTGGAAATCATGTTAAAATCCTGTAAGTAGCTATAGATTATCTGGTTTGGAAGTAGCTGCTTTAAAAGAAAATGAGTACTTGAAGTTGCCTGATGTTTATACTCAACAGTCCATTCCTGTCAATTTCAACTTGGACTCAATCTGAGCGAATCAGTCTTCTGGTCTGACAGCACAACCGTCCTGCTGTACATTGCAAACACAACGACACGGTTCAAAACATATGTAGCTAATAGAGTGTCCACCCTTAGTGATCTCACAAAGGTTACTCAGTGAAGATACATCAGCTCAAAGTTGAATCCAGCTGATGCAGCCTCTCGAGGCATGAATGTTGGCTCAACAAAACCTGAGGTCCAACGGCCAGCAGTGATTAAAGAATTACCTGTCCATTTGGAAGCTGATCCAGAGGTTAAAGATCAGATCCTGACATGATTCATCTGCCGCAGAGGACAAGTCAAGGAAATACGGTCAGACAACGGATCCAACTTGGTCAGCTCAAATCGTGAGTTGAAGCAAGCCATGTTGGAGGTAAAGCAAAGCAAAATCCCAAAATGCTTAGCACAAGATGGCATAAAGTGGACTTTCAACCCCCCTTATGGAGCCCATCATGGGGGTGTATGGGAGCGCCTGGTGCAGGAAATAAAAAGAGTACTGTGCTCCATCACAAACCAGCAAGTGCTAGATGATGAAGGCTTGCACACAGTTTTAGGTATTAAATAATCGCCCGATTACACCTTCCTCTGAAGATCCCAATGATTTAGAGGCTTTTACTCCAAATCATTTGCTCCAGTTAAAAGGTAAGCCTGTGCTGCCGCCAGGTTTGTTCCAAATGGAGGACCTGTACATGCGGAGACGTTGGAGGCAAGCCCAATACATTGTGGACTTGTTCTGGAAACGGTGGGTGAAAGAATATCTCCCTATGTTGCAAGAACGACGGAAATGGAACAAGACTCGCAGGAACTTTGCCATTGATGATGTGGTGCTTGTTGTTGACGAGGCTGCACCAAGAAATTCTTGGCCTATTGGATGCATCACAGAAACCGTGGCAGATGCTTATGGATTGGTTTGACGTATTCGAGTCAAGACAAGAACAAATGAGCTGGAGAAGCCGATCAACAAGATATGTCTCCTGCTGGAGGCTGTGTAGAGACAACAACAAATGTTTGTCTCCAACTGAGCTAAGTTCTGATTACGCTGTTAATTTTTAGACCCTCCCATTAATTTGAGTAATAAAGAACACACTTGGGTGCTTGGTGGAGGTCTATTGGCTGGTAAATATCTGGTGTGTTGACGGGAGGTTTTGTAAATGATTTGTTCACCACTTTTTAGAGCTTCAAACATCAAATTCAGATTATTTTTCGTTTTCGACTAAGTTGCAAGACATTTTTAGTATTTATTTTGTCTCTACTTTTACAATAACTAAATCATATATATTTTTACAAAACAATAAAGTCGGAAGTGCGTGCAAATCAAACCGCCTGTTACCACCCACAGCCTTTGTTGGAAATTTTGGTTTTTGGAACATAGAAGGCCATGACAGTGAGTAAATATTTAAGCATTCTAAAAAGTCAGTAAAAAAATCTCTTTTTCATTATTGTGGCATTTAGTAAATCTAGACCGTCTTGTGAATATATTTATAAAGTTGTAGTTTTGACTTCCTGGTGGAGAGATCAAAAGGAGAGATAAAAGTATCAAAGTGACCTTTTCACAAGCTTTTATTTTATACAGTAATAACTTTTGAATACAACAAATATTCCTCAAATTTCAAATTTAGCAAAAAATAATAAAGTGGAATGCAGGATTTTAGTTCTTCCAAAGTCATGCTGTAAGAAAGGACATTAGAGATTTGACTTCCCTTGTCCTTGAGCTGATATTTAAAGGTAAAACCACCATGTGTGAAATCCATTCACTCTTACGCACACATGTTTACATCCAAACAAACGCATAAGCGTAAGACACCCACATGGCCACACACTGCTGAGCAGTTCGACACTGTATGAGTGAGCTTTGGTAACCCACACACCTGGCAAGAGTGTAAAACTGAAAGCTTGTGCCATTTGCATAGAATTGAGCATGTTAATGAGTAGTGGGCACGTGACGGTTCTCTAACCATGACAACTTAAGTTGCTCTCAAATTTAACCCAGACTATGTAGTTCATTTTAAGCTTTCACTATAGATGACAGTACTTTGGTTATTATTATTATTATTATTATTATACCTGTGGTTGGAAGGTAGTACAGAAGGTTCGCATACAGGCACAGCTATGGACACCCACCATGTGAAACAGATAGAAAATAAAAAGGTGAGCAACACAAGCACAAGCTGAGAAAAAAACTACTTTTCACTTCATGACGAGGATCAGATGAACACATTGTTTGCTCAGTAATTATTGTTTTAGAGGAACCACCTTCACACACAATTGTAGGTTTGAGGACTGTAATCTGGCTTTGTGTGCCACATAACAGTTGGCATGAATTGATTTCACCTGAACAGGAAGATCTCTTCCTCTACTAACTAGAGATGCTTTATATCTAAAGTTTAATGTAAGGTCTAACACACTATACTGTCACTAAGCATATATGTCTATATTCTTTTTTTTAATTATTATTATTATTAATGTGTACTTCTATAATGGATTTTGTCCGTGGTCCTGACGTCAGATCGACGCACTGCGTCTCCGCTCCGTAATTGGCCCCTGGCGCTCAGTAAGCACCACTAGGTAAGTTGTCCGAAGTTTTCGGGCGGAGTCAAGAAGCGTGGGGTTTATATAGGGGAGCCCAGCAGTACCCCTGGTACCTCTCCCACTACTCTGAGGCTGAGTGGCAGACGGAGGGAGTCCGCCGGGGAACCGAGTAGTAGAAGAAAAGAAAAGCAGGCAGAATGCCCTCCAATAAAGACGACGGCGGCTGGAAGGAGTTCCTGTGGAATTCAGAGAGGGGGGAGCTGCTGGGGCGAACCGGGGGCAGCTGGTGTGAGTATTAGTGCTGAATGGCCGCTTTTCTCTTCTCCCATCATCAGGCTGAGTGTGCGCGCGTGCCGCGCTGCGCCGCCACCTGTTTGATCTGCGGTTTTCTAGAACAAACAACTGATGCGAAGTTTGACGACGTTCCCCTGTTTTCTCTCTCTCTATCTGCTTGACGTATTTCTCTAGCTCTAAGTATTTTATTTTATATTATAAAAATGTATAAAACGCATCTTGTTGGTCAAGACACGTTTGTTCCTCCTTGTTGTACAGACAGGGAGCGCTGAGGCAGCCGGCACAGAGCCTGTTGGTTGTTAGGGAAACCTCAACTTTTCCGTTTTTAATACTCCCCTGGAATGAGATGTCTAAGGGTTAAAACTGCATTCAGCAGTCCAAGGTGACTCAAGGTGACGGGGCCTGGACGGAACAGAAGCGAGAAGTGGGTTTATGGATCTCTATCGGCGTCCGTCCCCTGCTCAGGTGTCACCGGGACACAACCGAACAATGCGACTGATTACCTCCCCGCGACCTTTCTGCTCTCGCCGCCACTGCGCATGCGCCAGCCGCTTCTTAATGTCACGCCGGGGACAAACGGGAACACCTGGCTGCAGGGAGGCTCTCTGCGCGAGCCCCGGCTGGGGTCCGCATCATTTGCATCCCGCTTCCATCCTCTGGGAGGGGAGGGGTCATTTGTCCTTCTGAGGACACTTGAAAGTGCTGATGCACGAGAGAAACGTGACATGCGCAGTGCTGTGGATTGAAGGTTAACTTCTTTGCTCCCATTTATGTTGCGCTGCACATCAATGAGAAGTTTCCCCCATATATTATGAGATGCTCTCATTAGTTTTCAGTTTTAACTAAATTTTTTAGAACTAGTACTGGCAAAATTATGCAAAAACAGTCAAGATCAGAAAGCACTAATGTCTGCTGGTCACTGTTAGAAGTAATGTTCCACTGTGACCTGATGACCTTCCCTTCATGCAGCAAAAAGAGCTTGAGGCCACTGATGATTGGCTGCCACAGCTTCATGTTCTCTTGCAGAACAGTAAAGTGCTGCAGTGATGTCACTCTGCATGATCATTCAGTAGGAGAATTATCAGTTGACTGTCACCTGCTCCTTTATTTCTCTTTTACAACTTTTTCCCAGCTCATCATGTTCCCACGCGCATGTCCCTTCATAGAGTAAAGGAGGCTCCGAATGCCTCGTCAGGGTATTTTCAGAGTGCTTTCCTCTGCAGAACAGATGTGTTGCTGAGGGATTACCTCTTGTGTTGCTCTCTGAAAAGTGACTCCAAGCTCCATCTTTTTCTCTCCTGCAGTCAAAATTGCCCTCTTCTATGTCATTTTCTACGGCCTCCTGGCGGGGGTCTTCGTTGGCACCATCCAGGCTATGATGATGACCTTGAGTGATCACAGGCCCACCTGGCAGGACAGAGTTGCACCCCCTGGTAAGAGCCGCCCACCCATGTTCTGTCTAATCTGCTAGAAAATGGTGTCTGGGATGTTTGCTGAGTAATGTAAAATTATAGCCTTATGGAGGGATCAATTTGCTCCATTTCCGGCTGAGTTTTTGTAATTTTATATCGATGTGGAGCTTACTCAGGTGGATCAGAAGATGTAGCTTTTATTAATCCTGCTGACATGAAAAGTTCTGGGAAAATAATACATGGAGAAAATAATCTTTTGAGGAAACTAGTGTTAATCTGGGGAAGTGAAGACCCCAATGAAGCCTCTGTCTGTCTAACATTTATTGACCTGAGCTCCTTCTGACCATAATCAGCATTGTTGCACGTTGTTTTGGTTGGTAACCCTCGTCCCATCGCAGCCTCCCTAGAGTCCACACTCCACAGAGTGGTTGCCAATGCAGGTTGGGCACACCTGAGGGTAACTGGGCCAATCAGAGGCCAAGTGGCAGTCAGCTGCTGTTCAAAGAGAAAGTATACCTCTTTGTGTTGAGATTTGGGGCGATCAAGTTTTTGACGGGTTCCTACAGAGTCTGGGAATTGAGACTGGTATTTATGCAGGCCTTCAAAGATGTGGAAAAAGATTTAAATCAATTTGTAAGCTGTTTTTTTTTTTTAGTTAGCACTTAGCACAGCTAGTGCTAATTGTTTTAGCTCAGATTTCTAGATCCACAATGTTGCATGGCAGAAAATGTTGAATGCATCAAAGATTAAAACTGAACTCGTCTTTTCAGTTTCCTGTTATCTGCTGAAGTTGGCAGCTCACTTCTTCATCACTTCAGACATGGAACTGTTCACGTCCATCACTTAAAACCTGGCACTACACAGGATGTGTCGGTTTTCATAGATGTTCCATTCAGCCACTTCATTTGACAGAACACACTGCCACCTACTGACCAGCAGGTGTAACGCCAATCTATAGTGGATTTTACAGATTCTCAAAGAGTTCCCCTCCAGCTGTAACAATTTCAGCAACAAAGAGTGTTGAAGTTGTATGGGGTGTTTGCTTATCTGACAGCATTTTGTTTAGTTTCGGGCAGGTTTGAAGGTTCTGGTCAGCTGCTGTCATTAATAACTCTGCTTCTTTGGTGCCCCCTGCAGGCCTTTCACACACCCCACGTGTTGACAAAGCTGAGGTGTTCTTCAGCGTGAGGGAGTCGGAGACCTACCTGCCTTACGTCAAAGCTCTGAGAGACTTCATGAAACAATATGATGACAGCGTGCAGAGCAACAACATGTTGTTTGAGGATTGCGGAGGTAGGCTTCCTTTTATTCTTTGAAGGGATGATAGAGAAGCAGGCAGAAAAATAAAACAGCTTCTTTGTCCAACTGTCCCCTTCCACTGGCCCTTTCAGATCAACCTGCAGACTACAAGCATAGAGGTGAATTGGAGAGCGACATGGGTGGCACTAAGGCTTGCAGGTTCTCCAAGACTCTGCTGGGTCCTTGCTCCGGCATTGAAGACAATGATTTTGGTTTCAAGGATGGCAAGCCATGCCTGATTGTGAAGCTCAACCGGATTGTCAGCTTTCGTCCCAGGGTACTTCTGCTCTCACTACTACTCACTACTTCTATGCTTGATGTTCTACTTCCACATTTACTTCTGGGTCCTTTATATCTTCCTTAGTCATCTCCTTTCCACCTTATCTTTTCTGCCATTTTCCTTTTCATCCTTACTTTCTTCCTTTATCTTTCTTTTTCGAATTGTTCAAGTTCTTTCTTAATTGTAACTTTTTCCCACACGTCCGACCACTCCACCTTCTGTCCTGCCGACTTTGCTTCCTTCATTTTAAGATGTCTATGATTTGTCTTCTTTAGCCTCCCAACAACAATGACAGCATTCCTGAAGAGGCGAAGACCAAAGTCCAAGCCAACGTCATCCCTCTCTACTGCACTAACAAGGTATCAAATCCTTTTTAACTTCTTTCTTTCTTATAAACACCCTTTTCCCTCCTTTTTTCTCCAAATCAATGCATTTCTTTTTTCCCACATCCCAGAGAGAGGAGGATGCTGATAAAATCGGGGAGATCAAGTATTACGGAATAGGCGAGGGCTTCCCTCTGCAGTATTACCCCTACTACGGCAAGCGGCATCAACCCCAATACCTCCAGCCACTGGTGGCGCTGCAGTTCACCAACCTGACCCGGAACACTGAACTGCGCATCGAGTGCAAAGTGTTTGGAGAAAACATCTACTACAACGAGAAGGACCGCTACCAGGGACGCTTTGACATCAAGATCCAGGTTGACTCATGACCGTCCGGAATATAGCACCCCCCATCTCTCCCCACACATCCCTTTAAACGGTACCGCACACGCGAAGGGATGAGTCAACCCACACTAGTCTTAAACCGATGAAAGGAAATGCTTGTTGGGGCGTTGTGGTAATCAGCCTTCATTACTAGCTTCTGCACCTCTTTCTAGCCTTTAGACTTAAATTTAGAGAAGAAATTAGCAATAGGGCCAATAAACGTCTAGTTATTCCAATGTAGGTGGAATAACTAGACGTTAGCCATGGGATGTCACTGAAGAGTGTAATTCATCCCGTCTGTTCCCTCTATTGTTGCCTTGTGGTGGTTTTGGAGAGAGCAGGACTTGGTGAATCTGGTCCCTCTAAAATGCCCTTTCCCTCCATGCATCTGAAGCAGTTCTTGGTGTGCCTGAAACCAAAGCACACTTCCATCATCTCCATGATTTCAAACGGGCGGTTCACTCTTCTGATCTATGTAAGGAAAGCTGCGGTCCAAGGAACCTTTTCCCCTTTGTGTCTTTTACTACTGATCATGAGATGCTTTATTCTATTTTTCCTCTTATGGGTTTTACTGCTGGGGTTCAAACCTTTTTTTTTTTGTTTGTTTGCCTTGAATGTAGACTTGTGTGTCCAGCCTGTTAGACACTTGAGCCTGCTGTTGGGGCAATGGTGCTGACTTGTTTTTAACATTTCTTTTTTTTTCTTTTTTTTTGGTTCTGTTGGATTTCAAATAGCATTGTGGTTGTAACTCTGAAGGTGTGAGTCATTTAAGCATGGTGGGGAAATTTTTATATTTATGCAGATGTACATTTTTGTTTCTTTGCAGAATCTTTTAAATGTATAAAGGCAATACCAAAGTGAGTTGGAGAAGCAATACTGTGCTCCTTTCTAGAAGGTCATCATGTTAAGTGCTAAAATCCATGTCTTGCCTTGCAACCTTTCAATGGTTAACTTCTGGTTATGAATGTAGTTGGAAGTAGACTAACCTAGTCACAGGCAGATCGAACTCCATTCATTTCAGAAAAAGCTAACTAGCTCTGCCTAATGCTGGTACCCTAAATACTCCATAGGATCTCATGTTGATGCAAAATGCTCAACCTGATGTTTAGCAAGCCTTTCATCAGTTC
Source organism: Alfaro cultratus (assembly GCA_903066825.1). NCBI lineage: Eukaryota > Metazoa > Chordata > Actinopteri > Cyprinodontiformes > Poeciliidae > Alfaro > Alfaro cultratus. The sequence goes on along the minus strand of CAEFZX010002722.1, from coordinate 73,602 downwards.
ACCCACCTTTATTTCATCAGAGATGAAGACAAATAAAGTATAGTGAACCTTTGTCCTGTGTTTCATTTGATGTCTGTCAAAGTCTTCCACGTACTGATAGAGCTTTGCTGCTCGCTCACTGAACAGGTCCACTTCATTGGACACTGCCTCCTACTGAGCAGCCAGGGTAAATTCACAATTCAATTCAGTTTCTCCAAGTTCTTTAAAACAAAAAGGGGCCACTTTTATGTAGAAATGTACAGATGTTCAATCCAAACTCTATAGCAACACAGTTAAATTTGGGAAAACTCGCCTTTCCCAGGAAGAAACCTCCAGCAAAACCAGAACTGGACCCATTGTTGGCGGCCATCTTGGCTCACCTGACTCTGGGTTTAAGATGAAACATACACAAAAACCACAGAAGTGACAATCCAGGAGTACTTTCTATGTTAAAATAAAGGTCTAAGAGTTGATGGTGGAAAACTAGAGTACACACTGTTAGTCACAGAACTGGCCCCTTTAATTATGTTGTCTTGGAAAGAAACATATTTATTATAGTGAAACATAATATAATTTCATGTATTTTTTTCCTCAACACTATTAATGCAGTAAAGGCTCCATGTCATCCATTCACCATGTAGAGTATTCATAAGACAAAGAATCATTGTTATTGCAAAAGGGGGGGAGGGACTTCTTGTTCCTGGAAAGGCTTAACAAGCTCTTTAAAGGAATCAAGTATTTGACCCGTTGTTGGGTTGTCCACTAGAATGAACATCCAAAGGGATGTGGAATGGTTTGTATTTAAAGAATAGAAACCATTCTTGTGAACCCAAGCTGCTTGTAGGGAAGGAGATGATTATTTCAAGACAATTAACAAAACTTTACGAAAAAGACATTGCCATAATGTCTGAGACTACATTTGACTAAATATTTTCTGTTTTGTGTCATTTGGGTTACCAATCTTATTATTTTGACCATTTCTTTCCTAAATGCCAGAATAATGGTGAAATTTCCCTTTAAACTGTCTGACTTTGGGTTTCCTAAGCCACTTTGTAGCTAACATCAGGCAGCAGAATAGAGAATTTCAGCCTCTTATCATTTGTTTAAGAACAATGATGAAACATGATGATCAAAATGCTTTAAAAAGAATCTCCTGAAGACATGTTGGGCCTGTTTTCTCCCTCTGCAGAGGATTTGATCCTCCTCCTCTCGTCCAACCTTGGACATGAATGAATGAACCTCATAGACCTGAGAGGGAGGGGGATCGTGGGCTCTCAAGTGACTCAAGGATTTCTGTAACTGTGAAGTCATTCTGCTTTGGCTGTGCAGGCAGGTGGAGGCAGTGGGATTCAGTTGCAGATGCATGTCTGTAATTATAGGAGGGAGCTGCTGCAGGCCAGATAACACCAGGGATGTTGTTTCAGGGTTTCATCTTACCCCGAACCAAAAGCCTGCAGAGCCAGCAGATGCTTAATGCATCGCATTCTTCCTGCCTCTCTGCCCCCAGGCAGGGGTTAATTTCCACTGCTCTATGATCTTAAGACCAACCTTGGAAGTGCAGCAGTTGCCCTTTGCAGTGGGTGGCAATTTTGGGTTTCTGGGTGTAAGGATCCACTGTCCACTGCGACACGGTGGAGCACCGACCGACCTTCACCACACAGAGGTCACACTGGCGGGTTTCTAGTTGGATCAGTTTCCTGGGATTTTGTCAGTTCATACAGAACCATGGACCAGACAGCAGGGCAAACTAATTACCAAATATGAAAAATAGCAGTTAAAAAAATCCTACAATAAAATTTTTTGACAGCTTCATATTAGAGCTGGTTTCTCCAAATTAAACTACTCATTCTCCAACTGAAGGTATCCAACCCCTTCATGACAACCATCTTTAGTCCTCAGTAGATCTTTCTGCTGTTATGACCAACCAGCAGCCTCCTCATGAATCTGCTGGAAGCCGCTGCTAGCTTCCTCTGTCTGCCACCAGGTGGCACTATGCTGTTACATTTTCCAACATGATGGAGGAAATAATTTTTTCTTTTCTTTTTTTGTGCAGAATTTTTCAACCTGCATCACATTGGATACATTTCCTGCATGAATGTCAGATTGAGGTTATCTATGGCATCTTAATGCAATTCAGCCTTTGACTAGGCCACTACTGAGTGGCTTTATTCCTGTTTACTACTTGTCTGTCAGTCAGTGATGTTGCTCATACTGTATAATCACCTGGTTCCTTCACTGACCTCTCAGTAACGCTGAAACATCTTTTAGCCAGCAGGTGTTTGATGGGACAAGACATTCCCATGGCGACGCTGACAGAGCTCAGGCTGTAATGAAGTTAATTGGCAAGGCACACCACTGTCAGCAGTTCGTTAACACATCATCAGGTCTGGGAATTAACTATGATTTCCCTATTTGGTCTGCTGAGTGAGCGACATCGTCAGCTTTCACTGACATACAGGACCAGCCTGTATGTCAGTAGTATCCAAAGCCATGACATCATCATTTGGGTTTTCCCTCACTGTTTAAAGAGATAGTAAGCCCACCCTGCTGGTATTAAGGCACATATGGAGATGATGAGCTCTGGGTGACCTACATTCTCAGAAATTTAATCTCACACCTTGGAGACCAACTAGAATAAATCCCTGAGATAGAGATATGAACACAACTGTGTTACATACTCATCATAATTCTGAATAAATGGAACTGATGGATGCTTTTTTTTTTATATTGTTAGAATGTTTCTTTTGGGGTTTTTTTTAACCTGCTACATCAAAACCCACAGGTCGTTCTGTTTCCCTGGTGTTGCTCAGGGCTCCGTCTACAGTCTGTTTACTTTCAGGAAGTCTGTTTTTTTATTTGAAACAAGAAATAATCAAATTTGCTACCAAACCGGTTCGTCGCCCAATTTTTCATTTTGGTTTAAAAAGAAAAGTGACAAAGCTGGTGTTTTGCAAATTTAAAAACAAACTGCCTCAATGTACACGGACTGTCAGGACTCTGGCAGCAGCATTTTAGACAGCATTGCAGTACTCCAACCCACTGGAAAAAAAAACAAAAAACAAAAAAACATCCACTAGTTTTTCTGTTTTCTGTTTTGACAGGAAACCCTTTTTACAGTGATTTTAGAATTTTGAAGAAGAGATTAATTTAGTACAATTTGGAAAGAGACAGCAACATAATGAAATGTGGTAAAAGTGAGGTGCTGTGAATATGCTCTGTCCATTTGCTTTTGAAGGAAACTGAAGAGGGAGTGAACTGGAAGGAGACAACAGGGAACTCCTAGAATCTGAGACAGGAACCCTGGTGTCCCATTGTTGTCCTGTTGTCTCATTGTCCTTGTTGTCCTGGTGTTGACCCCCTCAGCTCGTAGCCAGGCAGGCAAAGGGAAACAGGAGGTGATCATCTTAGATTAGCTGAGGATACCAGGATTGTCCCACTCCTCTTTGAGCTGCAGGTGGAGTCGTGATGTTTTGCTTTAGCTCTCCACTCTAAGAGGATTTGCTCAGACTGGAGGGGATAGAAATAAGGAAGAGGCTCAGACTGTTAGTGTTGCAGTTAATGCTTTAAAAATACTATCAGTAAACATAAATAGTTTGCTATGTGATTCATAGCTGAATGAGGGCATAGTGCAACAGCTAAAAGTAATGCAGGGTGAAGCTGAAATTTATTCCTGTTCAAGTACAGGCCTGTTCCATTAACCTATCAGAAGTATCCAAAGCCATGACATCATCATTTGGGTTTTCCCTCACTGTTTAAAGAGATAGTAAGCATTCTGCATGTAAACTTCTGACTTTAAAGCCATTAAGAAATAAATCTCTGATATATTCTTTTTTTGTAGCATCTAGCTAATAGAAATATTTTTTGTGATTCTAACTGACCTAAAGCGAGGAGTTTGGTTTGATTTAACTTCAAACAGTGAGAAAAAGAGGTGTGTGTCTTTTTTTTTTTTTTTTTTTTTAACATATGTAAACATTTGGTTTCAAATGGATATAGTGGCAAATCACAACACGTGTCACCAAAAAAAAAAAAATATATATATATATATATATATATTTCAATCATACAAACAGATTCCAAGTCTCAACGTGCATGAAAGAAATGGAAAACTTTTTCAGCTTGTTTTGAAGCTGAGCTAAATTAGAAAAGAAAATTCTGCCTCCCATTTGTGATGCCGCCCTGGGCAGCTGCCTTTATGACCCAAATCAAAAGCCACTACTGGTCATGGGCTCTTTTTTTTTTTTTTTTTTACTACATCACAGAATCGTTTTAATGCTTAAAGATTAAAGGTGTCACTGAACTAACATCTTCTGATTGAGAAAGATAATAAATGACTCTAAAAAGATCTGGATATCATCAGGATTCTACAACCTGGACGAGGTTCACAGCTGAGGGAGGAGAAATGTCTCGCTTCCTCCTCCTCTCATCTCCTGCTGGGAGGTGTCACTACCATAAGGATTTCCTCCACCAGCAGAGGATGAACTCAGCAGAGCGAGGAGACGACTTCATTCACTGAGCTGCGCTGGGGGACGGACTGCGACTCCTTCCTGGTGATGTGTTATTTTCTGGAGGAGAATGTTGCTCTGTTTGGTGTGAAACAGCAGGATGGAGTTTAATCAGAGCTCACCCTGAATCCTCTGCAGTCACAGACGCTCCTCATCGTCATCATCATCATCATTTACACTCAGGTAAATTTCAACTGCTGAGGTGGTTAAAGCGAAGAAAACTCCTTGAGTCTGGGGCTTAGCAAGTCACGTTGGTCTGAAAATCTAATTTTAGTTTCTGTAATCTGGGAGAAAAGGATTTCAGTGAACTGTACTGTAGAGGCTTAATGAGCTAATGTGACCAAACACAAACTAATGCTGGTTTTATTTATAATTCAGACACGTCATCCGCACATTCAGTTTGCAGACATGAGATAAATGGTTTCTAATGTAAAAGCTGAAGTTTGTGTCTGAATTAATTATAAAAAGCTGGATATCACGGTGTTGGTCTGCAGTCCTGCTGGACCTGTGTAACACTGATGATCTTTAAACAAACAGACTCCATATATATATGACACTGAATCTTTGTTTTTCTCTCTGTTGGACATTAAATCAGACAAAAACCTTTCAACCTAATTAGGATGAACTATACTTCTGACAGTTACATTATCAGTACACTTACACCAGGTACTATCTCAATTGTCTGTGGCACGAGTCAGAAGTACCATTATTATTTCCTAAAATAGCAAAAGTAACCAGTCAAGCCAGAGATTTTGGTGCCTGTTTTTTGAAAAAATGTTTACTATGAGGAATTGATTCATGATTAATATTTCTGTGATGTGTTGTCATAGTACCTGTGTGCCATTCTAACTGTCCTGTGTTACAGGATGGAGCCCCAGCAGCAGGCAGCGAGAACAGGACTTCTGTCCAGGTGAGAGCAGATAAAGCCTCACTAAACAGTGGCCTATGGGGTTCCATTTGTGCCAAAAATATGTCTGTGTGTCTATGGCGAATGATGAGATACTCCATTGTACTTAGATATTGCAATTTCTGTTAGAGTAATTTATGAAAAAATCTGTATATATTTCTAGAATGAGTCCTCAAAGTTGATCTGAAGCTGTTGTGTGCTAAAATCTGCAAATCCTTGACACCACCTCTAAAAATTGCCATTTTAATAGTTCAAACACCAAATATACCTGAATATACAGAGGAAGATGTCTTGGCACATCCACAGTCTTCCTTATATTGGGAGTACAGCCAATCACAATACACACTGTACTAATTATTAATATTAGTTGGCATCATGAGACCCAATCCCACAACATTGCATATTTTATTTTATCCCAACTTGCAATAAGAGAAGAAACAAGAACTCATTCTTGGTTTCTTAACCTGCAGATAAAGATTACTACTTCCAGGAGGCTTATTTGATGTGTATGTCATTACAACAACAGTCTCAGGCAAGACTCACTATTTTTCTAACCAGCAAATAATTTGTTTGGTTCTCTTCTCAAAGGCTTTCAAACATGACACGCTTTGGAAGGAGCAGCGTTGGTCCTGGAGAGTCTGGCCTCAGCAACCAGAGGACAGATCGGTGAGCTGTGCATAACCACGTAGTTCTTCATATGTAGCTTAGCATTTAGCCTGATGCTTCTCACTCTGCATGCTGGGGGACTTTATCAAAATGACTAACTTCTCCATTTGTTCCTGTTGAAGGGAGAAACAGTGGCCCCTAGCTGCACAAAATACAAACAACTGCAACAATAACGATGGGTAAGTAGCAGATTATCTCATAAATTTATGAGATAAATTTATGAGATAAATAAGAGCCCTAAGAGCTCATCAGGAGTTCATGTAGGAGGTTGGAGAAGATCGTAGAATAACATATAAAGCTCTGCAGGCCTCAAATGTTCATGGTTCTACAGCAGACAGGCTCTGCAAACTAGCTGAAATCAAGAAGGAGATTTTGTTGTCAATACACACTGAACATTTGTCCTTTTAAAATGCACATGGTGTAAGATGTGTTCTTATGAAATACAGATCATAAACTAAAAAGTGGGTTTTCATTGGCTCTGTGTGCAATTGATCTATATAACATGTCAGTTTCATATTTTGAATTGAATTGATGAGATGAATCATGTGAAATATGTACATGTATCACTGTCACTTTACTGGTCATAATGTTATGCCTGATTTGTATTCAGAACCACCAGTCTATTGAACTGTGATATTCCTTACTGACAAGGCAGCACAAGTTCCCCTAATCTGGCTTTTTACAATTGTTTTTTAGGAAAAAGGAGGAAAAGAAAGATGAAAAGAAGGAGGAAAAGAAGGATGAGAAAAAGGATGAGAAGAAAGATGATAAGAAGGATGCAAAGAAGGATGAAAAGAAAGATGACAAAAAGGATGATAAAAAAGAGCCACCGTAAGTACCTTGATCAGTTTGTCTTTGTCCTCATGAGAGGTCAAGGACATTTACTGTATTTCTACAGACTCTCTGTTTGTCATACTTTTGTTATGAAGTCAAGCTTTGTGGTTTTGGTAATGAATAGTACACTGAAGTTGTTGTCTACTCACTGTGGCTTATCAACCAGGAAGGAGGTGTGGATCATGGATCCTGCTACCGATACGTACTACAACTGGCTCTGCACAGTCTCTGTGCCGGTCTTCTACAACCTGATGTTTCTTGTGGCAAGGTTTGGGTTTACGTAATTTTCTAAATCAATTTCATATATCATTTTATTTTCATTCACTATTGTCAACTTTTTCTTGATGACTTTGCTTCCATGTAGGGCATGTTTTAATGAACTCCAATATGCTAACTCGACACTGTGGATGACTTTGGACTGCATATCAGATGTTATCTACTATGTAGACACCTTTGTGAGAGCCAGGACTGGTAAGCAAAGGCAGAGTTATTTCTTTCAGCTTTTTTCACAGACGGTTCACTTCCTAAAGCTTGAAATGTTCCAACAGGTTTCTTGGAGCAAGGACTGCTTGTGAAGGATGCAAAGATGCTAAAAGAAAAGTACATGAAGACCCGGCAGTTTAAGTTAGACATGATGTCCATCATTCCTACTGACTTTGTGTTTCTTTATATTGGAATCAACAACCCAGAGTGGAGGTTCAACCGTCTCTTTAGGTTAGCTCGACTCTTTGAGTTCTTTGACCGGACGGAAACCCGAACTAACTTTCCAAACATCTTTCGAATTGCAAATCTGGTACTTTACATTATCATCATCATTCACTGGAATGCTTGTCTCTACTTTGCTGTCTCCAAGGTTCTTGGTTTTGGTTCAGACACATGGGTATATCCTAACATAAGCAGGCCTGTATATGCTAGTCTGTCCAGACAGTACATCTACTGTTTTTACTGGTCCACCCTTACCTTGACAACCATTGGAGAGACCCCACCTCCAGTAAGGGACATAGAGTACTTTTTTGTTGTAGCTGATTTTCTCACTGGGGTTTTGATCTTTGCAACAATTGTAGGCAATGTTGGTGCCATGATTTCAAACATGAATGCTGCGCGAGTGGAGTTTCAGGCCAAGATTGACTCAATCAAGCAGTATATGCAATTTCGGAAGGTCACAAAAGATCTGGAGGCAAGGGTGGTGAAGTGGTTTGACTACTTGTGGACAGAGGGGAAGTCCTGTGATGAGAAACTGGTACTAAAGAATCTGCCTGACAAGCTTAAGGCTGAGATAGCCATAAACGTCCACCTGGAGACTCTGAGAAAAGTGCGTATCTTTCAAGACTGTGAAGCAGGTTTACTTGTGGAGCTGGTTCTGAAGCTTCAACCTCAGGTCTTCAGCCCTGGTGACTACATCTGTAAAAAAGGGGACATTGGCAGGGAAATGTACATAATCAAAGAAGGAAAGCTAGCTGTTGTGGCTGATGATGGGGTGACGCAATTTGTTGTCCTCAGTGATGGGGCATATTTTGGAGAAATCAGCATCCTTGGAATAAAGGGCAGCAAAGCAGGAAACCGGAGAACTGCCAACATCCGAAGTGTTGGCTACTCAGATTTGTTTGCACTATCCAAAGATGATCTAATGGAGGCTCTCGTTGAATATCCTGATGCTAAATTTGCTCTAGAGGACAAGGGAAGGGCCATTTTGATGAAGGATAATCTCATAGATGAGTCATTGGTATCTGCTGTTGATGCCAAGGATTTGGAGGATAAAGTCAACCAGATTGAAGGCAGTGTGGACGTCATGACGATCAAACTTCAAAAGCTTAGAAATCAATATGAATCCTCTCAGCGTAAACTTAATCAGCGGCTCACTAACTTATCAAATGAGGTCAAAAGCCTCAGAGTTGATGAGTGATGTTTGATGGGAAATTAGTCTACAAAGAGATAGTGAAGGCTTGTCATTTTTGGCACTGTAGAACTTTTATACTCACTAAATGAAACAGTTGGACAGTGTTTCTACTCACTATCCCCATACAAAATATACTAAAATAAAAAGGTTGCCTTTAAAGTTCTCCATTGTGTCTTTCCAGTTAGGCTCATAAGGATGAGCCTGTAAGGTCTACAGGCACTGAACACAAAAGCAATGCTAACAGAACCATGATAAATATCACCCAACCTATTATGACTTCAAAGTTTAAACAAAAAACTGTAATGATGACAATAAGAACATGATGCTTTTCTACCTAACATGGTCAGAAAAGAAGAAGAGATTCAGATACAATGACTCAATGAAGAAATTAATCCATAATGAATATCTAACTCTATACTAATTAGCTGTAGTAGCCTTAATGTGACATTTGAATTCCTACCTGATACTGCCATCTAGTGGGGTTTTAATTAAGGCCATCAGATTAAAGTATCCATCATATTTTGCAGATGTTATTTGGAAGTATAAATGGAGACTGTGTAGGATCATCCCAGGAACTACCAAGGGATGATCCTTGTCATCTTCTGGAAGTTTCTGGAACTCCACTGCCATAACCTACAGTGAAAGCACCAGAACAGAGTGCATCAACCAAAAACAGGCTTCCACATTGAAAATCCAAATGTCTTACAGTGAATGAGACATGATGTCTGTTTAGAAGAGTCCAGGTCACGCATTCATATCTCAGGACACACTGTACCAAGTACCTACATGTTGCCAGCAGAGGCATCAACTATGAGGATGCTTGCATGGCACAAAGGTACTGAGATATTGAAGGTCAACATTGCTCAGCTTTATGCAATTAGCTCAAGATTATCCCTATACCTGTCAGATTTAGAGACGAACTCCTTGGAGTTAAAATCATCTGGAATTGAAATTTGCCAGTGGCATGAGTAATTTCAGATTGGTTTTGGAAAGACTATGCAGAAATCCAGGTCCTGAAAAACTATTTTGGTACTCCAATACTGGCTAAATAAAATGGTCAATAGATTCCTGGAAATAGCTTCAGACATGTGGTGAGGCAGAACCTGCTGGGGACCATTATGCATGAATTAGAGAACATCTTTTAAAACTGAAGAACTGAAAAAGTAAAGATGGACAATGTTTGAAGAAAAAATGATGATACGCATTGATTGTCAGGTCCTCTTACTAATTGGTAAAATATAACAAGCTCTTTTTCATAGTTCCTTTTATTGTTTCTGCCTGGTCTGTATGCAAACAAAATGACATTTACATTCATAGTAATTTATTTAATGGTTCATAAGGAAGTGGCTCATATAGTTTGTTTAGCTGATGCATTTCTCAAAGCATACATCAGAGATCCAAATACAAGTCGGAACACCTTGCCCAGCTAGGAAAGTCACCACGGAGCTTTGCCTGAGACTACGTGACTTGCGGATTTTCTGACAGGTCAGCAAACCTTTGGTAGGGTTCTTCTACTCATGGTGGTGCTTGTGTCCCATAGCAAGGAGCGAGGATAGTGTTGAGTCGTCCCACCGCTGACTACAGTCCAAGAACTAAAGACCAGAGAAGCCAAACTGTTGAGATCTATCTTGACTCTGCCTGTGCAGAAGGTTCCAGATAAGCTGCTGCAGTGTGAGCCTCCTAAGTGTTCAACGCTAAAACCAAAAGTGGATGAAACAAACTGGAGTTTTTACCTGACAAACGGTTAGTAAATTAATTGAGCTGGAACCAGATATTTACATACACCACAGCATGAAACATCCAACCTTTTCATTTCATTTCCTGTCTGAGGTTAAAGGAGATTACCTAAATTATTTCTATTTGCTAAATATAAGATGTTTATTATTTACATATACTAAGATTCCTGTGTCTTTAAGCTATTTGGGGTATAGTGCAGATGACGCTTCTGATGTATTTTAACGCGAGATCTCAAACTGATACCTTGTGTGACATCGTCACAAATTAAAGAACTCAGCCAAGAAATAAAAACCGTGAACCTAAACAAGTCTGGTTCATGTTTGAGATACCTGAAGGTACCACACATCTGCTAAAACTGTTATATGCAACTACAAACAGCATGGGAGTGTCTCGACGTATCACTGTGGAAGAAGATGGGTTCTGTTTCCCACAGATGAACGGGTTCTGGTGTGAAATGTGACTCAACACCAGAACAGCTACAAGTGAAACAAGTCCTGTATCAAGATGGCCTAAAACGCTGCTCAGCAATGAAAAAGCCTCAACTGAAAAACCAAAGTGAAAGGCCAGATTACGGTTTGTAAAGATGCTCACAAAGGGACTCATTTGTGGGGATGTCCAAAAAAATTTAATTCCCAAAAATGTCATTTTTGAAGATGAAACTGATGAAATTAAAATCTGTGTTTTGTAGTGTCCATAACGTCCTGACCTCAGACCTAAGAATGATCAGAGCTGAAAAAGTGTGTAATGGAGCTCAACTAAATCAGAGATGCAAGGAGAAGTTAATGGAACAAAACCTTCATCTGATTTGAGCTTAAAGGACAATTATACCAAATCCCGAGGCAACGGAAGAAAACTTGTGCATTTGAAGAACGTTTCCCTACTCTGATAGTAACCTAACAAAAATCTTTTTGGTGATCCTAACCAGCCTAAACAGACGGTTTAGCTTGACTCATTGTCACAAATAGCTAAAGCAGGTTGTGTTTTATACACAGCATTTGTAAATATCTGGTTTCCCTGGTAGGTTGGCACATGGAGAACATCTTCTTAAGTCTACATGTGTAGATGTTGTACAATATGGTGCTGCAGTTTCTACTGCACTCATATATATAAACACTGTGTTTATTTGGAATTGTCAACACAGGAAGACAAGGAAATGAAAATCTCCAAACAATCATGGCGACCTGTGGCCAAGAAAGAAAACAAACAAAACATTCTGAAAATGTCTAAGTGCACTTTACACAGCTCTGATCTGATAAGATTTGATTCTAACCTGTGGTGTACCCCCATCCCACCAAACCCCCACCCAGAGCAAGAACAAATGCCCACAAACAAACTTGAACAGTAATTTAGATGATGTGCCATTTTGGACCAAAGGACAGTAAATTTTCCAATGCTTACCTTGATCTGAATTGTGTTTAAGCAACAGTAGAGTGGAATGGTCAGTGAAGCTCTTTCTTTAGTGGGAAACCTTCAATCATCTATTAGACAAGGTTATCTTAGCATCCTGTTTTTATTGACTGGACTCTGTCCACCTTTTCCCAGATTAGGGAAGCTAACAGGCAGCCATGAGATAACCCACTGAAACGTAAAAATAAATAAGGAAAACCATCCTCTCTGTACATGGAAAACCCAAAAGGAGGCTGCGACACATTCACATACTGTGGATGTGGGAGTGGGAAGTTCAGGAGGCCTCTGTGCTTACACTGACTGATGGAAGATGATGCAGGCACAGCAGCAAAACTACTAGAGTGCTCAGTTGGAACCGTTTGTCCTCTCGTTCTCCTCCTGGTCTGTGTTCTGTCACCGTTTGGATTGTGTCTGATAAAGGAGGGGCGGGACGGGGCGGGGTGGGGCTTCATAGGCTTTCTGAGAAGGAGTCTGTTAGTAGTGGGGGCTCAGAGCATGCCAAACCCTTTGGCATAGGTGATGGCTTTCAGCAGTCTCTCTCTCAGCTTGTCCTTGTTGCTGTATTCTGGCAGCAGCAGCACGTTAAAGCAGGTGTGGGACGTTGGTAACCTGCAGACAGAAAAACAAGGAAGTTCAGGAAAAACAAAGAACTTAAGAAGAATAAAGGAAGGAAGGACAGAAGAATAGAGTTTACTAGGCGAATGCGCCTCCTACTGGTGGTGTTATGACAGTAATACTTGAATACTGATCCTAAGAAAAATATTTGGCACCATTTTCAAAACAATGGCAACATTATTTTAGGGTTCTTTCTAGTAAAGAGCAAAAATATAATTAAATGCAATGAGTAGGAAATAATTCAGCCCTTGTTTAGAAGGATATATCATTTAAAAATTTAATTTTGACAAAACTGTTAACAGTTTAAGTGTCTATGTTAAATAATGCTAATAACTAGACAATATTATTTCCATAAATTTACCCCTTACTCTGTTCCTATGTATATTTTAATTAAGTTTACTACCGCTAACTAGCACCTGGTTAAACTGAACCTCCTCACTGTGGGACATTAAAGGATAAGCATGTGCCTTTGAGTCGTTTATGCAATTATTTTTTGTTATAAATTCATTTATGTGTGTGTTTGAATTAGCCTGTTAATGAATTTACAAGCCCAAACTTTGTTTTAATGGTAATTTTGCTGAATATTTTCTTCAGGCTGACTGAGAATGTGAGGCTCAGTCAGTGAGACAAGAAGCTCTCCTTCTGACCTGGGGAACCTCGTGTGACTGACCGGCAGCCTATTGGAGCAGGATGGTTGTCATGGTGACACCTCACCTGTCTGTGTCTGGGCCGTTCTTGGCTATGATCATCTTCAGCTTGCCGAGCCCGCCCACAGGCGCTCTGTCCGTACCGGTGGTGAACTGCAGGAAGAGGCGCTTCTGCTCCTCACTGAAAGAATGCAACGTCTCCCAGAATTCCCTGCAAGAGACAAATCCCACAGTCAGAACAGAAGCTGTCATCACAGCATGGACTCAACCACTGGAGAAAAACTCTTGACCTGCTGGGTCTTATCACATTCTGCATGTTTATGGTTTAAGTTCTCTTAACCAAATGTAGTGGGGAAAAACTACAGAGTCTCACTAAACCTCCAGGTTTACATCAGAATAGGAAGGAGGGAGTAAAAGAGGAAGGAAGAAAGCAAGGAAGGAAAAAAGTGAATGAGGAAGGAAAAGGTACAGAAAAAGAAGAAAGGGAAAGAAAAAAGCTAAAATAGAAATAAAGAAAAAGGAATGAAGGAAAGAAAAAAACTAAATGAAAAGTTAAGAAAAGAGCAATGAAAAAAGGAAAGACAGGGAACAAATGGGGTTATGGTGAAAAGAAGGAAAAGTGAAGGAAGCAAGCACAAAAGGAAGGGAATAAAGTATATATAACAGACAGACCACATCTTTAACACACAATAATAATGCAGACCTAGAAAAAAAGTTGCTTTCTTACTTAATAATTCGAGAGTCTTTGTTATAACCGCCGTCATACTCCGTTGTTTCTTCAAGAGCTTGAAAGTCCAGGTTCTGGATGAGAGAGAGAGGAACTCAAACCCAGGTTCTCAGACACAATGAAAACTCCTGATTCCTGACGGATGTTTCCGGATCTCACCCTGCTGCCACAGATCAGGAGCTCGATCTCCTCTGGTCTGAACAGGTACTTCAACGGCGACTCGTTAGTGACCATGTGGAAGCCTCTCCTGAACGCTTTGAACTGTTTCTCAACGCTTTTGTTTAAAATATATTCAGAATACAGAGCTACAAAGTCCTGTGGAAACACACATCCTCAGCAGCAGGTAGTAGCAGAAAGTGTCACAGTGAAGAACAAGGGTGGCATCAGTTTGGCTCACCTTTCGGTTTTCATTCGTCACTGGAATCTTGTCCCCATTTTCCCTCAAATCGTACATGAGTCTGTTACCAAACGGATCCGTCTGGGAGATCTGGAAGGTGATCATCATGTCCTCCTCCACATTGCCCTCATACTCCACAAGCTCCTTCAAACTCTGGTACAAAACCTTTCAAAACACAACTGAATATCAGCAAAACCTTCAACTCATCAACTGCTGCTTGAACCGATCCTGAAGTGAACTCACTGGATTAGCATCAGCCAAGTCCCTGAAAGTTCCTTTCTTGCCCATCAGCTTCCTGTAGACGACCATGGGAAAGTGCACATCCAGGATGCAGTTGTTATAGATGGCCAGGCCGAGGACGATGCCGATCAGCGTGTACTGGCCTTCATTTTCAAACGACGACGAGTTGAACCAGAACAGCCTGGTGTGTTCATCGTACGTGAACATGCCTGAACGAAGGAAAAACAAAAACATGACCGTGGAACAGAAGCATCCTCATTTGAGTGAGGAGAAGAATTTTGTGGAATTAGTCCAAGTCTGTTCATACGGTCAGGGTAGAATGTGAGCAACATGTTGAGCACTTGTTGGAATTTCTTACCAATATCAGGGTTGAAGATCTCCTCCACTACCAGCTGGAAGAACTCTTTGGACACTCCTCCTTCATCAACACCTTGCTCGCCTTCAAACTCCACATACAGTTGCTTCTTCAGGTCCGCAGGATTCTCCATTGCTATCATTTCGAGCTGCAAGAACAACAAACACAACCTGGTATGACTACACCTCATTGGTTGCAGGAGCTAGCAAGCATCGGCATTGTCCACACATACCCTGACCAGAGCATCATCAATGATGTGATCTCTGCGCACTTTGAGCCTCAGGTAGGGGTTGAGCTGCTGGCCCTGCACCAGGCTATAGAGCACCGTGATCCTCCGCTCGCTGTACATGCGAATGCGGTTGTCGTAGTACAGGCCCAGGTTCTTGGTGACGGCATTCAGGACGAAAGGGCAGGTCATGAAGGAGAACTTGTTTTCTGTCTCCACCTTAAAGAAAGTGTAGTCTTTGTCCATTTCCAGCACTTCGTTCAAAGGCTCGTTCACAAACTCCTCAAAAGGAATGAGCGGCCGCCTGCAGTCGTTGGTGCGGACGCCCAGCTCTGTCTCCAGAGGGTCCACTCGAGGGCCTTTTTTGTTCCGTCGTTCCTCGCCCAGCAACTCCTGCAAGGTGAGCTCGCTGGACTCCGGGATGGGCTCCTCGTCCTCGTCTTCATTGTTCTCTGTGTCCAGGTCGCCTCCGAGCACATTTGCATAGTAAACAATCTTCAAGCACTTGGTGGCCGCCACGACCGCATCGTCGTCATTGACCAGGTTGCGGCTGCTGAACTCGTTGCTGATCACCTTGAAGGTGATGAGCTGCTGGAAGGTTTCCATCATCCGGCGGATCTGCTCGGCGCTGTAGTGAGACCACAGCCGAGTCAGCTTGGCCTGGGCGGCCAGGGGGAGTTTGCTCATGGCTTTGCAGAATTGCGGCAGAGCGATCTCCAGGTATTCTGGACTGTGCAGGTTGTTATTCTCCATCACTATAACAAACAGGTTCAGATAGTTGGGGTCTCTTGAATACACATTGTGGTATGTCAGGTCACACTCGACATTAGGTGAGAGGTAGACGAGTGCATTCAAGAAAGCGGCCTCTATCTTCTCGTTGGAGAGCAGGCGCTCGTAGACCCGCCGCACAGCTTCGATATCCACCGAAACCTCATCAGGAGCCAACTTCTGGACGTCGTTTTCTCCTGAGGAGCATTCGCCGAGCCGTGACGATGAGGAGGTGGGGGAGTCTTCCTCCATGGCTGTGGCAGAGCACGCAGCTGCCTCCTTTTCATCTTCATCCTTGTCCTCGTCCTTTTCTTGGAGGGACTTTAGCTCCTCCTTTGTGTGAGGTTTGGATCTCCGGAAGCTCTGCACCAGGCCTTCGGCGCTAGAGAATACCCGGCCTATTACCCGGATCAGAGGAGAGTAATCCTCCTTCTCTCCACAGATGTCCAAGATCTCGTACACCTTCTCCTCTGTCAGGTAATTTATATCTGCGTACAGAGACAAATGTTTCATGAAGAAAAAAAGCAAAACTTCATCTTAGCAAACGTTCCATATGTCTTGAATGGACCCACCTTTGAAATTGTCTCTCACAGCGTGGACATCTTTATGGTTCAGCTTCCTGTTGCTGCAGGCCGAGTTGCTGTGAGCGCTGCTCTCCAGGTACGTGGACGCCGTCCCTTTCTTCGAAGGGTGTGGGTCACATAGTTTGGCGTTGACCTTGTAGAGCTCGAGAGCTTTGACTGCCGCCGCGTTGTTGTCCATGCGGCTGAATCCCCCTGATGAGGCACACCAGGAGTTGGCGCAAGACTCATTCCCACAGCCCTCCGTTAACTGGTGGTAATAGCGCTCTATTAGATGTTTGGCAGCTGCACGCTTCCTGTGTTCAGAAGACAGAAACAAACCAATGAGCACTAACCAATGAGGAGGATGACAATAGTAGAGGTTATTTTCAAGGCTCCAGAGCAAACTTGAGAGAGAAGTATAAATAATGTGATCCTGATATATGTGATTGGCATTTTTTGAATGAAATAAGTGGAAGGTTGGAAGACCCAGCCATGAAGGGCTTAAAGTAAAAAAAAAATAATTTAAAATCTCAGCCTGAAATATTTTTGTGGTGGCGATGATAGAAAGATATTGAACATTTATCAAAAACTGCCTTTGTTGTGCTGTTAAAATCAGTTGTTTGCAATTTTCAAACGGGCAAACTTAAAGTAACGACTTCAATGAGGTTCCAATTTGGCCCAGCGTGACTATTTATACGACATAGGAGGGTCGTATATTTGCATGGTATTTTGTTTCAAAACTTAAAGTTCAGCTTTAAAGTGAATTGTTACCATGTTTAAAAATTAGGTTGGAGTCTCACTGATGGAGTGTGTGGACTGTTGTCTGTAATACAATTAACCAGTTCACAATGGTGTACTTAATGCAAGTAATGAGCAGAGGATAGGAGGCCTTTGTAAAGATGAACTAACAGGTCTGTTAGAGAATGAATTCTTGCTGGTTGCTAGGAGATCAAGTACTAATTTCAGACAATAACATACTAATTAATAATTAAAAATCACCCAATGGGATTGTTTGGATTGTTTTAATTATTATTATTTTGTCTCACAGTTTAGGTGACCCTATGATGAATTTTACAGACTTCTTCAGTCTTTGGAAAAGGAAAAACTTGAAAAATCAAATATTTACCCTACTGTAACTGTTAAAACAAGACCAGACAGAAAATGGTCAGACAAGATGCCTAAAGCCTATCAGTAACATTTCTACAAATTATACCAAACCATCAAGTTCTGACCCTAAACCAAAAGGACAGTTTGATTAATTTTTGGAGACATGTCCCAGTGTCTGATAAAACTATAACTGAAGTGTTTGGTCTTAATGACCTTCCTTACATCTAGAGAAAAAAGGGCGACGCTTTCAAGCCTCAAAACACAGTCCCAACTGTGAAGTAAGGTGGTGGCAGCATCATGTTGCAGAGGAGTCTGGTTTCATTTTTAACATCACAAAAACCTGACATAACACCTGAGATTCACTGTATTAGGTCTTTGGAGAGCAACCATGTCCTGAAATTGGTGTTTCTAAATGGAGGAATGGAAATGGAATGAATGAAAATGTGCAACTACAGATATTTTACTTACATTCGGCTTGCTTCTGGGTTTTCTATGTCAGGCTCCTCTTGTTCTCTAATTAAAAGGAGAAAACAAAGCTTTGCAGTCAAGACTGACTGAGTCATCTGAGCTGTTCTGATGCAGAACCACAATGTAAACCTACTAAAAACAGGAACCAGACTTGGTCTAGTCGCCTACTGAATTGTGTGTACAGTAGCACATTTCTGCTGATGTATCACCGTAGTGACACGATTAATAAGTGGTAACTGCTGTGTTGTAGAAAATCTCGCAGCCATTGTCAGAGGAGTCAGTCAGATAAATGTCACGGACAGATTCTCTCTGACGCTGACCCAGCAGGCTAAGATAGCCAACCTATCAGGCTTCCTCGCACCAGCTGCATTGTGTGCAGAATTCCTCTAGCTAATAACTTTACAATACATATTCCTTATTAAACAACCAAAGCTGGGGGAGAACAGCAGCTGCAGATGGTCTGCAGCCACATAGCAACTAGCAGCAACAGCTAACTAGCTAGCAGGCTAGCTATTGATCGGTTCGCTCCTCCCCGGCAGCCCCGGCTCCCTCCTCTCGGCTTCCTCACCTAGCAGCTCCTCTGGCGGGGCTGGTCTCGGCCTGTGGTGTCGCACACTCACAGTCCTCCTTCTCGTCGGAATTCATACGAGACTTTATCCTCACTTGTTTGTTATCTGCTGCTGTTTGGGAGTGTCTCGGCCTTCCGCAGGCTGCGTAGAAATCTGCGAACGCGGCGGTTTTAAGCCCACTGTAGAGGCGGTAGAGTTGTGTGTGTACCGGGCTTCATTTACGGCCTTCTTCCTGCAGGTTCTATCCTTTGCCTGAGAGCCGCAGCCATGTTGACTTCACCCGTTAGCCAGTATCCCACAATGCTCCGCGCGCCAGCTTCAAGACCTGCTGGCCTGGATCACAACTCCAGGGACTGGACTCAACCTCACAGATGAATTACTGTCATTTCTTAATAAATAAAATATTATGAAGAAGCTAATTTATTCAGGAATCAAATCTTAAGTCATATGAAATATACTTGAAAACCAGAAATGTACATACAGCGAATAAAACGACACACATTTTTCTCACTGTCTGAGGACAGATTAGATCAAACTTTAATTAGATTTACCAAAATTCCCCTGTCTTTTTTAAGCCAGGTGAAAACGCATTGAGATATAGGTCTCATTTTTAAGAGGGACCTGAGCAGAAATGCAACACACAACAACCTAGTTACACAAAAGTAAAACAAGTTAAAACATAAAATGTATGTCTAGCTGCAGACAGTCACAATGAGAAGAGAAAATATGTCAGATGTATTTATTTAGCATTTAGAATGACAACTACCTATGTAAACGTTGAGGCACAATAAAGTATTTTTGAATTTTAATTAGATAATGATGTCATGGCTTGAGAAGCCTCTGATAGGTTAACTGAGACACACCTGGAGCACACTACTTTCTGGTTTGACATGATGGGAAAATAGTGTCAATATCCACTGTAAAACCTGTCTGTACCCACATGGGCTGAAAGGCCACTCAGCAAGGAGGAAGTAATTTCACCAAATCAAACACACACAGGGACAGAGACCTTCATTTTTGGAGACATACCATCTGGTTTGATGAAAATATAATTATAAAGTGTTTGTTCATAATGGCCATTGTGTCATTTGTAAAACTACAATGTGAAAGTTTAGCAGCAATAATTTGGGTTAGTTAGTCTGTCACAAGACAAAAAACAAAGGGTTCATTTTTCAAAGTCATATAAATATTTGGTTTACTAGCTAAATATTCAGTTTGACATAAAATAGTTTAGTTCACAAGCTAGATATTTATTTAGCAAGCCTGATATTTATTTAGCAAGCTAGATATTTAGTTAGCATACTAAATGTTTAGCTAGCAAGTTAAGTATTTCCCTCCAAGGTAAATATTTAGCTAACATGCAAATTCACCTGCCAATAAGAGGAAGTGGAATATCAAAATAAAAGCTGGGTCTTGAGAAATAGAAACTCCTACTGGTGAGGCTGAATACTTAAAAAAATTACACTGTCACTTTTGACATAAATCCATTGGTAGACATATGTATTGCCTTTAAAACAACTTATCCTTTGTTTTAAGCTGAAATGCTGGACAAGAAAAATGGAAAAGAAACAATAAGTAGGTGAGGTGACATATGAGCTCAGAGATCATATTTAGCTCTGAGCTCAATATTGTTGCTTCTAGCTAAATATTTAGCTTGCTAACTAAATATGTTATTTGAAGCAAATATTTATAAATGATCACAAACACAGTGAAATGACTTTGAGACACAATACACCTTTTTTCCCCTCTTATGACAAGCTGTTAATTTTACTGTAACTTTACAACATCATGCTGTAGAAAAATGGAAAAATAGCATATCAGCATAATCAGCATATACCACATAATGAGTTACAAAGAGATATAAAGACAACAAAGTCAATCTATTGGAGCGGCCATCAAAAGTCTTCATCTCAGTCCCAAAGACCATTAGTGATAAATGTTATAATGGAGTGTGTGAGTTGAGAGGCCTAAAAGCCAATTCTGTTAGAAAATATGGGCTAAATTTCCACCAGGTTGTATGTTTCGGCAAGAACAAACTGTGCATCTGCTAACTATTCACAGTGCTTCACTTTTTCCACATTTTATGTTACAGCCTAATTCAAAACTATAAAAAAAAAAATGAATCTCTTTACTCAAAATTCAACACACGAATAACCCATTATGACAATGTAGAAAATAAGATGCCTGTCTATAGATGCCTGTCTTCCACAGTTGACAGAAGAGGTCAGAGGTCAAACACGAAGCATGGAATCGAAGGAGTTTTATGTAGACCTCTGAGACTCCCAAATCTGGAGAAGGCGCTGGATATTTTTAATAGCATGTAATTAAGAGCAATCATTTGGTCATCTTAATAGCAAAGCCACAGACATTAATCACAAGAGAGAAAAAGTAAAGGGTTATGAGCTTGTGATGTTGTGAAGAATGTTGGTTACTGAGCCTGTTGTAAATGTGCTATATAAATAAACTTTGACTTGACATACCAAGATCCTTTTTTATTTCTGTGGGATCGCTAAGAGTAAGCAAGTATTTCTTTCAAACTCAGATTTTCACAGACTGTTAGAAAATAACTATTGGTTATTTACACATTTCCACGCTATGGCAACCACCGTTATCAGTATAATGTTAGTGTTGACACTTCAATCCATATATTTTATTTGTTGTGAATTTAATCGATTAATTATATGATGCTGGAACTTAACATGTTTAAATTAAAACGTTTGGTCACATCAGCATGTCCCAAGAAACATTCACATTCAAATGTTTGCAGAGCTACTTGACTTCTTTTCACATTTATACTTTTCGATGCTATCTTAGATGTAGAAACTCATAATATAATTTCCGCATTTGACAGTTTTTATTCAAGCGATTGAAATAAGCTAACATGATAAATAAAACGGAACAATTACGAAAACGAAGTTTGTGTAGCGTTTTCTCAACATGCTCCAGTAAAGCGGGAAAGAAGCGGACCTGGCAACCATCCGGGTCCTCTACCCTAGCTCGTGAGCTCTGCGTCACAAACGTGATTGGAGAGCAGACGGAGACAGTAACAAGAATAGATTTCTGCCTGACAAGCTAAAGGTAATGTTAGCTAGTTTACTTTGGCTGCTTTTTATTCCCACTTCCTATGAAAAAAGATTAGTTATTAAAACAACTAAATAAAATAACGTTTGAGTCTATTTAATAATTTAGGTCAAATTAACTAATTTTAGAAATAGCTCTGTTAAAAGTACAATGTTATTATCACGCCGATATAACGTGAAATGTTAATCTTTTCTATATTGTTAATTTTTATGAAAAATGACGTCAAATTTAATATGCTTAGCTAGAAACGGGCCACGCATAAGCGAATTTTTATGTCTGGGAACATGTGCAAGCTGTAACAAAGATGGCGGCGGAGCCCCACCGCCAAGCTGCTTGCTTGACGTTTGGATCAACATGGCGGTCGTGGCTTCGCATAAGGACGACGCTGACATGTGCTGCACTTGTGTTAGAGTGACGTAATTAGCGGGAGACCGCATTGTAGGCTTCATTTCTCAATTATTCCTAACCAGCCCGTCGTTGAAACGTTAGCTTGGTAGCAGTTATCACGGTGTTTGACGGGTTTTCGAGGCATTGACGTCGAAGTTAGCATTCAAATGATAACGGGCTATTGAACCAGGGTTCTTGGGAAAGTATGGAATTCAATTTTATACCTTTTCAATTGTGCTTTCATATGAATTACATCGAAGAGTATTAGAAAAACTTGATGAAAAAAATATTTATTTCTCTTGAGTTGGGCATTCCTGTAGATTATTGTACCTTTTTTTTTAGGGATGCAAGAGAAAGTTCTAGCTGTAGACATATTTCTATATTGTGGTTTGCCTTCCCACATCTAGTATAAATAAGTTAGAAGAATGATGGCCCTGCTTTCTAAAAGGATCAAGGCTTCCTAAACCTTGATCCTGTTAAGTTACTGGTAATACATTAAAACCCTGAAGTAATTTTCCTGGGGAGGGCAAAAAATTAAGTTAACGTTATTTTTATTTTATTTTTATTTTTTTTTTAAAGATTTCCATAAATATGGACGAGTGGGAAGAAGAGGTGAGCTACTTATCTCCTAATTGACCAATAAGTTCGCTGCTAATTTTTAACTTTGAAGCTGCCGGTGTTTTCCAACTGTCAACTTGCGATTTAACTTTTTTTTATTTTTTTTTAAACAGGAAACTAAAGCAACTACATTTACAGCAGCCGGCTATTCCTCTAATGATGGTATAGTTTTAAATGTCCCCTGTTGGTTTTCCATTAACTACATTCTATTGCATCATATTTAAATGGAGGATATGTAGCTAAGTTACAAAAAAAACAAAACCACTAATCTCTAAACTGTTTTTTCTAAGCGGCAGGAAGAGACTCATGGAAAAGTGATCATAGTGAATTTGGACGAGGTAAGGAAGTGCTGTAAGCACTCCCTGATCTTTCAGTTTAAAGTCACAGAGGCTGAGTTGATGTTTTCCTCCAGGTCGAGGAGGCAAAGGGAGAGGCAGAGGAGGATTTTGGAACTCCAGCGCAGGTCCCCATTACTTCAGTTTAATGGTTTTCAACAAAAAATTTGGTACAATGATCCATCCAGTTTCAATGCTGGTGAAATCAGTGCAGCATATTATTGCAAATAATTTTCTTGTGTGGATACAAGCCTAAGAGTTTATGAGGTCATAAACTGTTGATTTTATTTATTTATTTATTTTTTCTTGATCAACCCATGTGTTGAAAATATCTGCTCCAAGCTAGGTGCTTGTATCCATATGAACGGTTTTGCTGCATTTTTAAACGACCTGCTGCAGTATCAGGGATCAGTGCAGAGAAGTGATTGTTGAACTGTAGTGTTCTAAGCCTTCAGGTTTGTTGTTGCAGACGGAGACAGCAAGGATTCTAATGAAGACGGGGAAAGACATGGTTTCAGTGGGAGAGGAGGTCGAGGTGAGATTTGAACCAGACTAGACCTTCATTTGTCCAGGTCAAGTCCTGCTCTGTCTCAAATAAAAAAAAAACAAAAAACAGCCAGGTATGGAATATTAATCTGTGGCATCGTCCATCCTCTCCTTATTAAGAGCAGGACAAAGCACACGGTCCATAAAGAGACTGGCAGCCTGGTTTTTCCTCAATGAGGAAAAAAAAATCTATTTATGTTTAGCACTAGATCCCAGCAGACCAGTTCCATTAATATTCAATCTAACTCCAGTACAGTCAGATAAAGATTCAGCTTCACAAGTATTTCAAGTATATTATTCTCCAGCTATCTACAAGAACAGCCTTGGCTGACTTTGAGCTGCTCTGTTGACTCTACCTGTCCTATTATCAGGGCGTAGCCGAGGATTCAACAGGATGAACTCAGACGGTTTCTCTGGTAATGCTTGTAAATCTTTATTTTGGTTTTGTTTCCTGGGATTTGACCAGCCTCTAAGACTTTTGGTCTCTGATTTACAGAGGATGGTGATGGATCTCATGAGAATGGTAGGAATCACTTGGAGGGTTTTCCTTGAGCTGCTCTAAGAGCTCCTGATTGGCTGATTGTTGTTCTGATTGGCAGGGTTCAGAGGGCGAGGAAGAGGAGGTCGGGGAGGAAGAGGAGGATTCAGACAAGGTACCAGTGGATGCACAGCTTTCTGCAGACACAGGTGTTACTGTTGACTAATGACTGCTTGTGTGTTGAAGATGCTGAGCAACGAGGAAGAGGAGGCTTCGGTGGAGGTTGTTCACCCAGACCTTCATCTTGAGCGGAGTTTTCTGTCAGCAAGAGCTCATTGTTTTTGTCATTGCAGGTTACCGTGGAAAAGATGAAGAGACCTTCAATCCAGGTTTGAGGCTGCAGGACGAGAGAATGAACTGATGTGTGTGAGTGTGAATCTGTAATGGCTGTTCTGTGTGCTGCAGGAGAAGACAAAGGTGCAGTCAAGGACGACCCTGATAGTGACAGTAAGTGATCGTCTGGGCTCTTAGATAAACACAGCATGTTCTGGCGCCTAGAACCTGGTGTGTCTGTTCTGACCCGCAGAACCAAGAGTCACATACGTTCCTCCAACACTTCCTGAAGACGAAGACTCCATCTTCTCCCACTATGAGAGTGGAATCAACTTTGACAAGTACGACGACATCTTGGTGGACATTAGTGGCACCAACCCCCCTAGGGCCATCATGGTGAGTCCCTCAGCTGTGTGTCTGATGGAGGACTGCAGCCACACTAACTCTGTCCATCCCTCAGACCTTTGACGAGGCAGCCCTGTGTGAGTCCCTGAGGAAAAACATCAATAAGTCTGGCTACGTGAAGCCGACCCCGGTGCAGAAGTATGGCATCCCCATCATCTCTGCAGGCAGAGACCTCATGGCCTGTGCCCAGACCGGCTCTGGGAAGACGGTGAGATTATAAAGATAGGAATTCTGTTGGAGGATAAAAATTTTTTACTCTTGGATACGATCAAACCAGTGTGCAAAATCTTAAACTAAGCGTTCCTTCCTGTCCTCCAGGCTGCTTTCCTGCTGCCCATCCTGCAGCAGCTCATGACGGACGGCGTGGCGGCCAGTCGCTTCAGTGAGACACAAGAACCTGAAGCCGTCATAGTCGCTCCAACCAGAGAACTCATCAACCAGATCTACCTGGAGGCCAGGAAGTTTGCTTATGGGTAGGTGTAACGGTTAGAAACCAGCCTGACTGGCTGGAGGACCAGGGAGGAGCTGAACTCTTCCTCCTGGTGTTTCAGGACTTGTGTCCGTCCCGTTGTGGTCTATGGAGGAGTCAGCACTGGACACCAGATCAGGGAAATCCTGAAAGGCTGTAACGTGGTGTGTGGAACTCCTGGACGTCTGCTGGACATGATTGGGAGAGGAAAGGTGAGGACAGGAACACTTCTACTCCTCTGGGTAAGGCAGAGAGGAACTGAGTGGGTGTGTTCCAGGTGGGACTGAGTAAGGTGCGGTATCTGGTGCTGGACGAGGCCGACCGGATGTTGGACATGGGCTTTGAGCCAGACATGCGGCGCCTGGTTGGCTGCCTTGGGATGACATCCAAGGAGAATCGTCAGACTCTGATGTTTAGTGCCACCTACCCTGACGACATCCAGAGGTTGGTCTGGTGAACACACAGGCTTCCAGCTTCACCTTCATGACCCCGCCTCATTCATGGTTCTGCTCTTTAAACAGGATGGCTGCTGATTTCCTAAAGACAGATTATCTGTTCCTGGCTGTGGGCATTGTGGGTGGAGCCTGTAGCGATGTGGAACAGAAGTTTGTACAAGTCACCAAGTTCTCCAAGAGAGAGCAGCTGCTTGATATCCTCAAAACCACAGGTACATTGGTGGCTGGGAACTCTGTTTACTTTATATCTGTGCAGGACTTTTAACTGTTTATGGAAATTAGACAAAACTTGGCCAGGTTGTCCATTTGCATAAATTGGGGAGAATATTACATAAAATCTTTTTTTTTTTTCCTCTCCAAATCTTTAAAATGCTTTTACAGCATCTTTAGCTGTGCCCCAGGTCCAATATCTGAATCAAGTGTTTAAACCAACTGTTTATTGACTTTGAATAAAAAGTAAAAATTGATCAGAATTGATCCCCTTTTGACCCTAGAACTAAAACGTCTTCATGTTGTGGTTTTCCAGTAATGGAGCTGATTTTAGCTTCTAAACCTGGCAGTTAAAGGTGATAGGAAGCTTGAATTATTATTGTTTATAGTGAAGACTGATGTTCATATTAGTATTTGTTAAAAAAAAAATACTATTAATCCATGAATGTTTTTGTCTGGCGATTAAAAAAAAAGAAGAAAATGATTGAAATTATTATATAATTTCTGTGCCCATGGAACAAAATGGGCGAGGCACATAATGAAGGATTAAACATGATCACTTACTGTTTCAACTGGTGGAGCAGATAGACTTGCTGCTACACCAGTGAGAGGCTGAGGGTTGATGACCTTTGACCTCTGTGTGCAGGAACAGAGCGTACCATGGTGTTTGTGGAGACCAAGAGACAAGCAGACTTTATCGCTGTGTTCTTGTGCCAGGAGAAAGTTCCAACCACCAGCATCCATGGGTATCTCACTCCTCCATCTCCTGTTGTTGTTGTGTCATTGCCCACGGTAACGATGTGTGTCTGGCAGTGACCGAGAGCAGAGGGAACGGGAGCTGGCTCTGACAGATTTCCGCTCTGGGAAATGTCCTGTTCTGGTGGCCACCTCTGTAGCTGCCCGTGGTCTGGACATTCCAGATGTTCAGCATGTGGTGAACTTTGACCTCCCAAAGGACATCGATGAATACGTCCATCGTATTGGGAGAACTGGGCGCTGTGGGAACGTTGGGAGAGCCGTGTCATTCTTTGACCCAGAGGTTGACGGGGGGTTGGCACGCTCCCTGGTCACTGTTCTGTCCAAGGTGAGACTCTGAGCTCTGATTGGCTTTCTCAGCTTGTGATAACAGTCTGATAACAGCCTGTGTTTTTCTCTCCTGACAGGCACAGCAGGAAGTGCCGTCTTGGTTAGAGGAGTCTGCCTTCAGCAGCCACGGCGCCAGCATCAACCCCAGGAAAACATTCGGCTCCACTGATTCCAGAAAGGTAATCTACTTCCACTCTGACTCTGAGCCATGTCTGATTTTCTGCTCTTCTAACACATTTGCTGTGTTGTGTGTCTGCAGACGGGCTCCTTCCAGGAGAACAGCGGGCAGAGCCAGGCTGCCGCCCAGGTTGCAGCTGATGACGAGGAATGGGAGTGACACTTCTCCAGATCCCAGACTGTTGATTTGGTTCTTTGGTTCACTTGTTGTTTGTTGTTTGTTAAATAAATCCTGGGGAACCTGAGCTTGTGAATGTTGAATGTAGAACCCCGGGCTTGCATGCAGCTTTTTTTTTACTTGGTGATATTGTGAAGTTTTCATTTCAATTATTGATAAATTAAAACTGTCAGTCTGCTGATCAAATTTAGTGTTTTTATTTCTTCTGAGCATTGACACTCCTGAAATGAACAATAAATGGTGACCAGCCTGAATTTTTCCTGTTATTACTGAAAGTCAAACACATGAGGCAAGTTAGAGGTGAAAGCTCAGCTTTCCAGTTGCAATACATCTGCTCTGTCACGGTCAGTTTTCCCATCAATTGATGTTCAAAGCAACAGTTCAGTAATGTAGTCAGTGTAGAGATTAATCAAATTTATTTATTTATTTTTGAAAACCAGGAACATTTCTGAGTTTCTAAAGTAAAAAAAAGTTCGAGCTTTCAAGTTCAGAAATTTCCGAGGTTTTTGCTAGAAAACATTGAGATTAAGTTCTGCTTTTTTTGGTGGAAATTTTCTCTATTTTTCTATCTATAATGGCCCTTATATGCTGTTCCATTAAACAGTTGCTTGTTCTTCATCGTGTTTGCATTGTATTTCCTAAACTAGTATTTCCCAGCCCTGGTCCTCAAGGCTCACTGTCCTACATGTTTTAGAGGTTTCCCTGCTATAATGTGCCTGATTCAACTGATTGCAGTTCAACAAACGCCTGTTAATCAGTCATCAATTGAAATCAGCTGGCCTGAAGCAAGGAAATACCTAAAACATGCAGGGCAGTGAAACCTTGAGGACCAGGGTTGGGAAACACTGTTAAAACAGACCCACCCTGTCGACCTGGGATGAATAATACAAAAATCCCTTCAAGCTCTTAATTAAAAACGAGCACTGCATGTTTACGGGTGTCCGCTGGGTGTGGGCGGTGTCATTTACAATGATGCGTTCGCGGCACATAAGAAGCATTCGTTATAAGTTCGGCTTTCTATGTATTGTACACAGACATTTTTCGACTTGAACGTCGTATTAGTTTTTAAAATTAGAGTTGAAGAACCTCCGACTTTCCGAGTCGGAATTTCATCTTCAATTCATTTTTCCAACTTGGAATTCTAAATTTCCGAGTAGAGATTCAACGCAGCATAAATGCCATTGGTCAGTTAGGTGTCGTGCTTCCAGCGGAAGTGATTTGTTTGAAAGTTCTTTCCCGTCTGGTTAGCTTGGAGACGTTTCCACGTCTGCTGCCCTTAGAGACTGACTGTGGGGAAACCATGAGTGGAAAAGCGCGAGACGAAGTAAGACTTCCGGATAGGGGTGTAATCACTATATTAGCTATTAGTCTGAAACATGGGATAAAGACGGGGTTATTTCTGACCTGGGTGTGTTTTTCTCTTTATCACCGCCAGGTGGTGACATCGGGTAGACTGACAGGAAAAGTTAAAGTGAGCCGGTGAGTTTGAACGTTCAGATTAGATTTAAAAGGAATGTTTTTCATGCTGTCTTTGTTTTGTTTGATTAGAGCGCCTCCTGATAGAGGACCTCCACTCCAACCTCAGCCCAACTACTCTCTCTACTCCACAGACTCAGAGGATCAGGTAAGAATCATCCAGGGATTGGTCTCACAATGACAGTGAGACCAATAAATACTCAGCACTGCCCAGATTTCATTCTGTTAGAGTCTATCAAACCCATTCTCTAAGCACCATGAAGCCCTGACCCGGATGAAAATCATTTATTTGGAATAGCCTCTTGATTGGTTATTAAGTCTTCGTTCTGCCCTCAGGTCACCACTCTACACAGGGGCCTTGACAAGTGTGCTGCCTTGCTCAGTGGCATTCTTATGGCAGACGAAGCAGGTCAGATGGCTTCCCTTCATACCTGCACTCAAAACTGTGAGATTTATCTTAGCTTTGTGTCTGTTGAGTTGAAGAACTGCGTGGCCTCAGATCTGTGGCGTGTCCTGACGTGTACCAACATGGACTGAAAGGCCACTCAGACAGGAAGAAGCCATCATTCTTTTAGGCTTACTTTTCTTTGCAAAATTGTATTAATTTAGACTCACAAAGCTGCTTTTTTCGCCATTCTCCTGCATCTGAAGCCATGTTTATGGACAATGATGATGCTTTCATCAAAGGTTAACAGAAGAAGACAAAGATTTTAAAATCAGCCCCTTTTTTTACAACAGTGTCTGTTAACTAGATTTCTAACGTGTTTTCAGTGAAATCCTTTCACAGCTTTCCGTTGAAGGATCCTCCTGCAGAATAATCTAAATAATATATCCAAAATTGTGTGTTCAAGCATCAGCAGGTCTTCAGAGATCCCCGAAGAAAGTAACGCACAAACAAAGATCCTCCAGTTTCCAAGGAAAAAAGCCTGGAAAAAAATTCCCAGCAAAGGCAGGTACTTGGTGTGTTTAGAATCCAGATTCTGATTTTAACCCAGTTTGAATGAAACGGTGCCCTCCAACGTAACACATGCTTGGTTGTTTTATGTTGAGATTTTAGGGGATAAACCAACAAAGTAGAAACAGAAATTTCAACATTTTGTTGCGTAGAAAAAATCTGAAACGTGTGGCATGCTTCTGTATTTAGACCCACTGAGTCAGAACCCTGGAGAAACAGCTTTTATTAAAGCTGCAAGTCTCTTGGAATAGGTTCTTTTCCCTGTACTTAGCTGTGTTGTGTGTGTGTGTGTGTCTCTCTCTCTTTGTGTGTCTGTGTGTGTGTGTGTGTGTGTGTGTAAGCCACTCCAACTTTGTTAAGAATGGTAAAGAGTGGCACAGTCAAATCAAGAGGATCGACCTCCCAGGGGAAGGCGAGCGAAAAGAAACTGGTCATAAAATCAGCTGGTGAGTATTGAAGTCTTGACAGGTTCAGCGTAGCTCATTGAATCCAAGTTGGCTGCAGAATTGTCGGGGTTTAAACATCATCCACAAGTACATTAATTCCAGTAGTTCAATGCAGAAAATGAAACTCCATATAATTTGTAGATTTACACAGAGGGATGTATTTCAAACATTCTGATTTAAGAAAGTAATTAAGTTTTAATGCCAGTACCGGGTTTCTGAATCGTCCATTTTTTCCCTGATCAAATAAAGTTAATGTAAATATTAATGTTTTATGTTTATTTTCCAAAAACATAAAACAAAAGGTATTTTTATGAAGTTGAGATAAATATCTGATTTACACAGTGATTTTGTTTTCATATAAATTCCTAAAATCAAATTAATTTTAAAAATTATTATTATTTATTAAACTACACCTGCATACCTCTGTTTCCTAATACCCCAATGTTTGTTCTGCTTCTCCACCCTCAGATGCTCAGAGTTCAGAACGGCGCCGACCAGCAGCCGCCCATAGCTTCACCCCTCCGGCTCCACACTCCGGAGTGAAGCTTCATCCTCCTCAGAAACCAACCCTGCCTGTTCAGTCTCTGTCTGCAGGTAGTCAGACACCTGCGCACCAGTCCGCCTCCGTCCCTCCTCCACTGCGATCCAGCGCAGCGCTGAGGGATCAGAACCATTCCCGCTCTGCGTCTGCAGTGTGTGATGGTAAGGAGGAGTGTGTTCTTGTGGGAGATGCTGATGGTGCAGCCGGCTGCATCCTGAGGAAGAGCTGCTGCAGGGAGGAGATGCTCCACTCTCTGCTGGAAGAAGTCCGGGCTCTGATCGCTGGACAAGGTGCTCAAATGAAAACTCTTAATGCACCTTTAGCTTTATGTCTTCAGCTCCTGATATATATATATATATATATATATATATATGTGTGTGTGTGTGTGTGCAGGCAGTGTAGCAGAGCGGCTGCTTGTCCGTTTGGAGCAGACCATCTGTGTTTCAGACAATCAGAACCCTGAGCTCTGCAGGTAGGCCGTCGTTTCCCTTCATGCTCTACTCACCCATGGCTTCAGACACACCTCTGCCCTGAAATGTGTGTGTGTGTGTGTGTTTCAGTCTGAAGAAGGTGGAGGAACCACAGAAATGCCAGATACTACTTTCTTCAGAAGGTCAAGTTTTGCCAGTTGTTCTTTGCTAAACAGCAGCAGATGTTTTTGAAAGATTAAATTATTGGGAGTTGAATTGCATATTTACTCAACCTCTGTGTCTGATGTTGGCATTTGATGATTTGAATCACGACATCATGTGACCCAACCTAAAGGAAGTTGTCACCGCAGCATCCTGTTCTCCCCACAGAACCAAGCCTCCAACAGGAAGTCATCTCTGCCCAGTCCAGCCTTCAGCAACTCCAGGATGACCTCACAGAACTGCGGGAAGCTCTTCAGGACACACAGAGCCGGCTGAGGGACACCGAGGCAGAGAAGGCCCTCATAAAGACAGGTTCAGACAGACTGAGATTGTATCCATAGCAACTCACTGCAGTGGTAGGAAGAATGTGAAGAGTGTTGAAAGGCAGTGAGACAGTGGTGAGGTGTGAGATAAGAGTGAGAGCTGGGAAGAAAAACTTTTCTACTGTTAAATATAAAATATAGAACAACTTTTTATTGCATTGCAAAATAAGTATTTAGTTTAAATCTGGTGGTTTAAAATGTTTTTTTCTACTTCCTGAAGTTTTACGGAGGGAATAAGTTGACTTCTTTTGGTCAAGCAACATGTGTGTGTCTGCAGAGTTGGAGGCGGCTAGAAACCGGCTGCTGGAGAGCGAGCGAGAGACGATTGAGCTAGCATCAGTCGCTCAGCTAAGACTGAAGGAAATAAAACATCTTAGAAGGTAGGTCTGGGTGTAGTTCTTAAAGAGTCCACCTGGGGGAGTTTTGCTTTACCAAATATACTTCAATCCTTTGATATTTCCTTTAAAATCTACGTTTCTCTAAGTTACTGTGGTCACACTCTGCCATTGTAAGCATTTTTAAAGAGATTGATTACAGGCCGCAGATAACAGATCAGAGCAGGGCCAAGAAAAAATAGATTTATACAGTATATTGTATATTAAGAGTTCAATCTCATAAATACAAATAATTTTAAATAAATCAGAAGTCAATCTAAAAGTCAAATTCCATACTTGATTAAATAAAATTTGCATACTAATGAAACTGTCTAGATTTTCATATCTTGACACTTCAGTTAACATTAAATCATTATATTGAAGTTGCATATAATAGAACTGGCTGGCTGTGTCCTCAAAAGCAGAGATAAGAAAGCAGTTGTTTGGAATTGGAGCGCTGCTGCTAACATCTGATCTTCCTGCTTCCTGTCTGTTTCAGGCTCCTTCAGAGTCACTATTCATCAAAACCTATGGATGTCCAGAACTCATTGTCCGTCACCAAGCAGTATTTTGGCCAACAAAATCAAGTAGTGGCATCCACTGACCGCATCAAGGAGTACCTGATCTCCCTTAACCAGGGGGAGCCCACACACACCGAGAGTCTGCGTGTTGCTGCAGAACGAGAGGAAAACTCGAAAGGCGACGGATCAAATCAAAGACAGCAATGTGTGGAAAACCAGGATCATTATCACCCCAACCTATCTGTTTCTGAGGACGTCCCGCCGTGCGAGGTGGAGTCTGTGTGGTCCAACTGGAGCATGAAGTCGGAGTCGACCTTTAACACCAGAGATGAGGCGGCGTTCAGAGATGGCCTGGCAGCTCTGGACGCCAGCATAGCCAATCTGCAGAAAACCATTCAGCTGGATCTGAGGAAGTGACCCGTCGGCCTCCAGGTCTCTACAGCTCAGTGTTTGACTTTTTTAATGTATGTAATAAAGCAAATAAAGTATCTTTCCTCCTTTTTATTCTTAAACCAACCTCTGATCTCAACTTTACATCAAGGAAAGAGCAGATTATTAATCACAACAAAAACTCAGAATGTGTTATGTATAAAACCAGTTTTATTAGGAAAGATCAGGACAAAATAGAAAACTAGCTCAGAAGAGCAATGTTGCTGGTTTAAGGCAGTGGCAACACAGCTGACATGGCTTGTCCTTTTAGCACAAGGTTCCCCTACCGTAAAACATAAATAAGTTTGGATTAAGTCCCTGGAGACAGAATCACAGCGCGGTACAAAATGTTCCCTTTGGTACATTGAGGTCTTCAGTTCAGTTTCAGTGCAGTGGATCCTCTTGGTGATGGACAGAGGAGGCTCATCTAGTCACCCCTCATAGTGCAAAGCAGCGACAGCGTAAACGTGAATACACCACACGAGGTGGCTGGTAGGAACAGTCAGTTTTACAGGAGCTACTGTAACCAACCTGGCAACTTGCAAATTGCTCATGTCGATGTTTCACGCTTTCCAAGAGCTCACAGCTCTTCAGATTATTTTCCAAGCACCTTAAATGTATATATATATATATAAAAAAAAACTAAATACAGAACCAAAGAAAAGTGGAGACAAAGTTCTAATAAAGGGATAAATCACAAAGGAAAGAAGGGTAGGAACAAAAAAAAGTAATGAGAGAAGATGTAAGGGTGATAGAACTGAAGGACATCAGGAGGAAACTGAAGGAATGAAGGCACAAATTATGGACACAAGTACAGGGAGAAAAAAATGAATAATGTAAAAAGTAAAGTAGGACACAGGGAAGAAAAGAGACAATGTTTGTAGTATGATGGCGAATAATGTCAGGAAAAAAAAAAATGTTTACATGCTCATTTCCTTCTCCATACTTGAAGATCTGAAAAATACTGAACTCTCTATTCCATAGTTTTCCAGGCCCAAGAAGAGCATCTACCTGAGTGAAGTTGGTTCCCCACCTCCTTTGAATCAAGCAAAATTGGAATCAAATCTTTGTGCTGCTTTTATTTTGAAGATATTGATGAAAGTTTAAGAGGTCAAAAGTTCAACCAGGCCCCTCCACATCATCCAAATAAACATTTGTGGAGGAAAATTTTAGCAGCACATAGTAGCACAGTTTGACTTCAAATTAGTTTGATATCATAAATATTGGCTGACCTCTGGAAACGTAAAAATGATCGCAGCAAAACGAAAAATTTAGCTGCACAAATGTTTGAGACCAATTTAGTTTGTTTTGAAGCAGGTTCACCTTGACTCAGATGGAATGTCTCAGATCGTGGCTGGGTCACTGTGTGTCCGTTCTGTACCGTACAGTTAGCAAAGTGGCTTTAAACGTGAAAATCTAATTTGTTCTGGTACCATTCTCCTGACTGGAAACGTAGTATGGGGAAATTCTTTGGAGTGTTTCACATCTCTCCACAGACTTATTTGCTAAATTGTCCGTTAAAAGTAGTCCAAACTGAATCTTAGGACCATTCTTAAGACTGAAACATTGGGGGAAACAAACAAGAACAATTAAGACTTCAGGACAGTGAAGAAGTTTCAGTTCCTGACTCATGTGTTTGACCTCCTGAACTCTATTCAGCACCAAAGTTCTGGAAGTCTTGCTGCTGTGACTCTGAGCCTAACGGCGTCTCGGCAGCTTCATTTATGAGCCGTGGTAGAGGTGGACGGTGCTGGTCAGAGGCTGCCTGCAGCCGCTGTCACTCAGGTCTTCGGCCGTGTCTCCAAAGCCGTGGTAGTGTCCGTAGAGCAGTGAGTCCCCGCAGTCGGCTCCTGTCAGCCGCCAGTGTTCTGGCCGGTTGGAGCCAGAGCTGCCGGTCAGGTGCAGCGAGCCGCACATTTCAGCTGGACTGGGCAGAGAGCGGCGTCGTTCTTCTGGTAGTGTGTTCTCAGAGGGAGGGGTGAGCTGATGTACGCTGGGGAATGCTTTGGTGTTTGCATCTGTGTGTGTGGATAAAATACAGCAAAAGCAAATCTGTAAGAGTTTAGGTGTAATGTTTGAAAAGAAATCTCCCATCGTTGGCTGCTGGATCTAATCTCACCTGAGCTCAGCTCCATGCTCATGGTCTCCACCTCATCACCAAGGCTGTTTTGCACCAACACTGCAACAGTTCCAACACACACTTCTGTACTGCATGGTTCTTATATTCATGGTTGTTTTTTTCATTTAGCTCCAATAATTGGTCACATTTCTTACCCTCCGCTCTCCGGGCCTTCTTCATGTGATGGTTCTCCTTTTGGGTCAGCTGCCTCTTCCTGCAGTGCTGTCCCTGCCCACAGGGGGCGCAGTCTCGGAGCACACCGAGCTGGAGCAGCTGTGTCTGGGCGTGGGAGATGATGCAGAAGCAGTCATGAAATCCGTGAGCTTGGGCAAGGTCAGCTGCTGTCTGTCCGCTGGCGTTCCTTAAGCTGAACAGGAAGGAGAACTCAGGAATTAACGGTAGAATTTCCAAGACTTCTTAGTCCTTTACTTTCTTTTCAAATGAGAATCATTGAGTCTCCAGAGCATAAGCATTTTCTTGAAACCCAATCTGTTACTCCTACCTCACACCTCACCACTGTCTTCCTGCCCTTGTCCCCCTTGTTGCTTACATATAAACATTTACAAATATGCCCTGAGCCCTGGTCTTCAGTTTACATTATGTTGGTCTTCGGATCTGGAACCACCCACCTGTTAACCCAAGATCTTCCAGAAACTGTTGACCCCAATTACTCACTGTGGTTCTGCTCCGGCTATCAACAGGACCTGAACACACTCCAAGCTTCCGGAACGAGCCGCCTTGTGAATGGGAGCCTCACCGACGCAGTCCTGAGAACAGAGGATGTGGATCAAACACCTGCTGGTCACAGGACAGCCGAACGGGTTCCACAGACGCACCTGTCTGTTGATGTCAGCGCCGGCCTGAGTGAGCCACACCACACAGTGAGGGTGCCCTCCGAACGCGGCGGTGTGAGTCGGCGTCTGGTTGAAGCGGCTCGTCACCGTGTTCACCTCACAACCCATCTGCACCAGGTGCACCACGCACTCCAGCTGGTCGAACACAACATCAGACAGTGACATGTAGGAATCCTAAAAGTCTTCATTCTGGACGGCACCTCCTGGTTTAAGGTTTAGTCTTAATGTGGGACACCTGGAGGTTCAGCTGTTGTTGTGTTCAACCTCTTTATCTTGTCAAAGCAACATTTACAGTGTAAATACACAACAACCCAGAGGTTAGGGTTAGGGTCTAACATTTCTCATGCCAATATTCCAGACTTTTCCAGACACCACCTTCCAGAATTTTTTAAAAGCATTTTCCATTTTAAATAAACTAAATTACAAATAGCAATTTATTAAAATTAAAGTGTGTTGTTAGTTAGGAAGGAGTATGTAAGATATATTATTTAGGAAGAATAGTAAATGTGAAAAGGTCGTCATGTGTTTTTATTGTTTTGTTCTATTGCCAAATAAAGTTTAGAAATAGACATTTTCAAAAATTCAATGGATTATGTCTAATGTCTTAAATTGAATTATGAAATAAAAGTGCTTTTTAAAAAAAATCAGATTCTTATTTATCCAGATTCTTATTATTGTAAATAAAAACAGCATTTCCGGTTTTCGGCTTCGCGCCAAAGCAGTGATTGGCTCAGCGGGGACCACTGAGAGCGCGGCGCTGGTTAGGCTTTTGTTTTTTTCTTTCACATAACAAAACTTTATTGAGAAGCAACCAACACAGCAGACGCGCAATAAAACAAACACGTTTAAGTCTATACAGACGGCTTATGTTGCTGTTCCAGCCCAGGTTAAACGCACAGTTACAGACGCTGTAGCTGAAATGAAACTGAATATTTCTAATAATAAGAGGCATTCTTTTTATTTTTTCTACTGTAGAAAAAATAACTTCGGCAAATCAAACCCCTACCTGTCCGTAGTGAGCAGCCCAGTGAATGGGAGTCCATCCATAGCAGGAGTCCTCAGCGGTCAGATGAGCCTGGCTTGACAGATGCTCCAACAATGACATCAAAGCCATAAGATCTCCATCCCGGCACGCGCGGTGGATGGGAAAATGCTTAAAAAAGCCCTCATCGCGAGACAACTCGGCTCCCACTCCCACCGACATAAGATAATTGTTCACGCCGCGTGGATTACAGCGTTTCTCTGGGTCTCTTCTGGTCTCAGCGGAGAGTTTGAAACACAAAAGAAAAAAGGGATAATGCTGCTTTCAATTGGAGCCGGAAACTCGGTATTTCCAGCACCTGAAGTAAAATCAAAAGAAACGTTGTTAAAAGAGGGGTGTGCCTAATTTATGGATTTGAACAGTTTCCTACTCACCAGTTTAAACATTTTTTTAAAAAAGTCTTGCATATTTAACAAAGTTTTTTTTAATTTGTAATATTTTAAGAAGCAAAATAATTTTGAACATAGCTGCAACTTACGTTGAGCAACCTGCACAACTTTCGAAGGCATAATGAACAGAAAAGAAACACTACAACTTAAATCTACTTTGTACGTCGAAGATGAAAACGACGGAAATTATTTCAATTCAAAAAGCTTCCATATCCGAGACACACTGAATGCAGCATAAGCCTCTGTGAACGTGCCGAGAGTCCAAAGACCCGGACTGGAGTTTTCTGGCAGTACTTGGTCTGGCTCGGACAACTCTGGGAAAGAATCGATTAGGAACGTCACTGAGGTATTAGCCGCACTTTCTTTCACATGTAGGCAAATATTATTATTATTGTTATTATATGACTATCTTCGAAATAATGAGTGATGTCGGGCGGGCTTATTAACTCAAGTACTTTCTCTGTTTGTTACTCTTTGGTTAACATAACTGTTAGCTAGCTAACCTGAATGTCACTGTTACATCTATTTAGACTGATTTGATTATTGTATTGCAAAAAAAAAAAGTGTTGACAATATAGGAGAACTTTGTCTTCTGTAATCATCAGAGCTGAAGATGTCTTTATATGGCGGGAAATCCGTGGGTCACAATCACAAGGCTAAGGTAAACTATTAAAACTAGAGTTAGACCAATAAGGTTGTAAGTTTTTCCTGCTTTAGTGTTGCCTTTACTGAACATTTCTTTCCTTTTTTTCTACAGGATGCGTTTGTGAGAGTGCGGAAGAGGGATTTAGAGAAATTAACGACAGAAGTCATGCAGCTGAGGGAGTTTCTGCCCCGAGTTCTGAACGGTGATCTGACTGAAATGCTTCACAAAGCCCGGAGAGCAGAGACAAGTATGCTACCATAACCAAAGCTCCAACACACTTTATGATGCTTCAAGAAAAACTGTTGGGAAAAAGAGAGATTAAGGGGAAGCTCAGGTGGTGCTCACAACATTTGATTTAATTTATGGCAACACCTTAAGACCAAAACCAATCAGGCCTTCTTTTCATATTTGGTCCCCTTCCCAGATTTGAATGAAGTGTGTGAGAAGTCAGTATCCAGATTCAAACTCATCTATGTACCAACATGAGCTGAAATGCCGCTGAGAGAGGAAGAAGCCATAGAAGTAGCATAAATCAGGGAAAAAAGGCTGTCATTTTTGAAGAGATGCTCTGTGGTTTGACGCTGCTTATCCAAATTTGCATAAGCTTGTCACATCACAGCACTGCATATGGAAGGAAAGAGCTTGTTTTCTTAGGGCTGTGTCCCATTAGAGGAAGTCAGTAAATATGGCTTTGTGTTTAGAGAAGGAACACCTGGAGCAGGAACAGAATCAGCTGAGACAGGACTGCTCACATCTTCAGTCCCGGCTGGAGGCAGCGCACTCTGAGTGTCAGAAAGAAAGAGAGGTGAGCAGGAAAGCGTCAGGCCAGGGGCGGCGGGGGGTTTGGGAGGAATTCATGTGAAGGAAAGTCACAGAGAGAAGGAAAATCATCAAATGTATGTCATGGAGCTAAATCGCCTCCTTCCACATGGCTCCTGCGCCCCCAACTGGACTGGTGGCAAACTGCATTTTGCTTTATTTAGCAGTACTTTATTGTTCCACCTTTATGTTGCTCAGTCTACATAACAACCCAAAAAACGTAAAGCAAAATCAAAATGTGGAAAATTTTAAAGACAAGACAGTAGCGTCCATGCTTTTAGTTCCTGTGTGTATTTTTGTGTGTGTGTGTGTAGGAGAAGTTACTGTTGCGTGAGCAGCTGTGGCAGAGCGGAGCGGAGCTGCAGCAGCAGGCCGACT
Organism: Alfaro cultratus; assembly: GCA_903066825.1. Lineage (NCBI taxonomy): Eukaryota > Metazoa > Chordata > Actinopteri > Cyprinodontiformes > Poeciliidae > Alfaro > Alfaro cultratus. The sequence continues at coordinate 34,289 of CAEFZX010002722.1, read as the reverse complement.
TCTGCTCCACCCTGGGATCCGCAGCCTGCAGCCTGCTGTGGAGTGGCTCGTCCAGGGAGGAGACGGTGACTACCTGGCTGGCTGATGTGAGTCTGTCTCTGTGCTGTCATCCCCATGACAACCACCGCTGATTGATATCTTCATGTCATAACACACTGCACATTCAGATTCAGCTAAAATATAAGACTTTACTTCAGATGTCGGATTTTGCCGTCTAATGTTTCCGTTTCTATATTTTCTGCGTTTCCATGGCGAAGGGAAAGCTCCCCTCCTTCCTGACTGTTGCTGCTCAGACTCTGGAGAGTTTCGTCAAGTCCATGGATGACGAGATAAAAACTCAACCCGGGGACCACAACTCTCAAGAGCACCAGTTTGTGTTGGCTCTGGTTGGGACAATCACAAGTGAGTCCAATATGTTAGAATATATATATACTATATATTTAGTTTGACTGAATGTTAAACAACTACTATTTTTCCTCCTATTAGATATAGCAGCAGTAACATCTGGGCGGGACTTCCTGTCCAGCTCAGGACACGTCCTGCTGGACACGCTAATGAAGCTGCTGCAGCTGATGAGGCCTGCCATCTTCCCCAAACTGAAAGTGTAGGTACCCAACGTTAGCTGTTATCAGAACCACTTTAACTAGGACACTCCTGGACTCAGGCCGTGTGCTGGTGTTTTGCTGCAGGTTGATGCTGATGGCTTTGTATAATGTGAGCATCAGCATTAAAGGACTGAAGTTCATAATTGAGAATAAAGATCTCATTCCACTCATTTGGACGCTGTTGGATGGTAGGGTTGATAATTCTGACATTCTGTAGTAATGGACTACTGTAGTTTAGAATCTGATTGGCCCTTTGCCAGATGAGCACTGGGAGGTGTGTCTCCACTGCCTGCGCCTCCTCCAGTCCGTGCTGCTGGAGGAGGATGTTGTGCTGCTTCTCGGCTCCTCGTTGCTGGATCCGGACCTCCAGGCTCGGGTTGGCCGGCTCACCTCCAGCCTGCAGCCCAGCCTGAAGTCCACAGCTCAGCAAACCCTGGAGGACCTGCAGGCCCTCCGAGGTACACAACCCTGCCGTAAAGATGGAAATCTGTTAAACATTTGGCTCTTCTCCGTGTGTTTACAAAGCTGTGTGTGTTTTCCAGGTCTGGTTAGATAAACCCAGAAGTGTGAACTCTGGATTCTGCATCTTCAGTTTGCTTGTCGTCACCCATTGCTGTCTTTCAGTTAGATTTGAGCTGACCTGAAGGGGTCAGAATTGATTGATTTTATACTTCTATTGCTACACTGTTAAACTGTTCATCATTAATATTCATGGTATGTTTAATTGATTTATTAACCATAAAGATGATGGTTACACTCCTCAGAGAATTGTCTTTCTGTTGATGTTCTGCTGTTCAGCCACCTGCAAGGAGGCACACATCCCAGTACTCATCCATGCATTGTACACATACGTATCCTTGCACCAGTACAACATAAAAAAAATATAAGTTATAATGTTAATTTTAACTGGTGTGTAAGCAACAGAAATGATGAGAAAGTTTTTATCCTGGATTTATTTTTAATGGTTGTTCTTTGGATTTTTGAATATTTAAGATGTTAAAACTGGTCACCGATGATGTTAAAAGGAATGCAGAATGAGTTTTAAATTTGTTAGCCTTAAATCTAGGATTGTCACCTTTTTCTGACACTTCTGTCATTTATGAACTACAAACCGACAAACACCATATCGTTAAAGTATCTTTTGCCATCTTTAGCAGAACACTTAAAGCCAGGACTGAAATGCATTTTCGCCAACTCCATATGTCGGCTCCATCCCACTGATGTTGAAGTAGTTACAGTTGGGCAGGTAGTCACAACCTGGTGTTGATCAGGGTTTGCCAGCTTTACAGCTGTCCATCTGACTAACTAATAATGTAAAAGATTAGAAAACAATCATTATTTACCCCACATGGTGGTAGGAGCATCAACAACATGTAGAACCATCATGTTAAGGTGAAACCCAACTACTGTAGGTCTGAGATGTGTTTCACTAAACATCGTATCCAAGCACTCTCTTGAGGCAGTGATTATGGACTACACTGATACTGTAATGACAGAAACTCTTGCAACCTGGTAAAGACTGGACCAAAATTCCTCTGCAATGATTTAACGGACTTGTCAAGTCTAATAGAAAGTGTTTCCTAATAAAGGAGGTGGTTCTAGAAGCTGATGAAGGAGGAGTGTCCTACATTATGTCTTGTCATAAATCTGATGGTGAACGTACCAAACCAGGAAAGGACCAGATGTTAGAAGGATGTTGGAATTGTACTTACCTGCTTTACCATGAAAAACATTTGATTACAGACCACTTAGTCACTTAGTTTAGCTGAATCTTTGGGAATAAATCAATAGACTGGTTGCAATTTGTTAATTATACAGCTTTATTATATGTTATTAGCAGATATTCACTGAACAAGGTCTACACTACAGTACAGGGTAGGACAAAAGAAGAAAGGGTTTCGAGCACCTTACTTTTCAACCCTTAAGGGCTGATCTATGTTATACTTAAAAACAATGATACTATAGTTCTGGATGAGGATGCTATAGAGGAACTAGAGAAAATGAAGGAAGAAGAACAAGAGTATCCTCTTAGGGAAGGGTAGAAGAAATCTCTGCTTGTCCATCCCAGACTAGCAGATTCTTGGGGAACTGAACCCATTTTCTATGAGGATGGAGCAGCATTGGGTTTGTCATCACGGGTGACGGGGATGCTACGCTCACCACGACCAGATTCAGTTCCTCCAGATAGCTTTGGACCAGTCAGCGTCAGCAGACCATCAGTTGACAGGGTGCAGGAGATGCCTGATTGGTCAACAGAAGTGGGCAGGCGGTACCTACGATGAAACTCGCGAGAGATGTAACCATGGTCGTCCTGAAAAACAAAGCGATTGGTGCCATAAGGTATGGGTTGAGGATTACAAATTTATGTTTTAAGAAGAAATATTAAGACCAAACTTTGCCATAGCTCAATCTCAAAAGTTTGAAATACAATAAATATCTTACAGAGTTAGTGACTTCTTAAAGATTTGAACATAAGTTACATATAAGCTTCTCCACAAGATGTCTTATGCCCCGAATGTTTATAAAATCTGGTGTTTTTCTGTAAAGGGCTTTGAGATGACTCTTGGGTGTTGGTACCAAAGATGTAAACAATTGAATTGGAATGATTTGGACTATCCAGTACAGTGGACCCAGTCTGAGTCACCTATTCATTGATTTTGTTTCTGTGGAACTTAATACCAAATTATTTGCAGAAAAACTGTCCATTGGCAGATTTTTTTCCTGAATCATCTGAAATATTTGAAAGAAAATGTAGATTGGGAAACTAAAATACCTAGGCCCAATGCTACTTGGCATCCTACCGGCTGCTGTTAGCCAATTGAGGAGCGTCATTCATTTTCCTTTGCACCGATTGGCTGTACTCCCAAGAGCTGGGGATATATATTTTTATAGCTTTACTAGAAAATATCTAAGAACATAAGACACAGTATACCATATGTTGCCATTGCTTTTGAACATGAGATCACATTCTAAGATGCGAGAAAACTAAAGCGTTTTCTTGCAACTAAGGAGTATTCACATTTAGTGGTACTCAGAACATTTAGAGAACCAGCTCACAGAACAGATCCAGGAGACAGGTGGACCTGGAAAATACTTCAATCTAATCCCATTGTTTTCCAGACTAAGTGTGGAAAAATGGTCAAATTTTCAGACTTAATTTTCTGTTGCTGGGTTTCATGTTGCTTCTTTCTTTCCTTTCCTCCTTGTATGTTTATCTGTTCTTCATTACATTGTTCTTTTCTTTCTATCTTGTATTCTTTCTTCCTCAATGATTGACCCGTCATCCCTCTACTTTCCTTCTTTCCTTTCTCTTCATTCCTCTTTTCCTTGCGTCTTTTCTTCTATCTCTACTTGTATCCTTCTACCCCCTTGTGCCGTTCTTACCTCCGCTCCCTCTTTCCTTATCTGGCCTTTCCTTGTGTTCTCCTTTTTTCTCCCTAATATCCTCATGTTCTTCTTTTTTTTTCTTTCCTGGTATGCCTCTAGTGACACCAGACTTGAATTCTGTCTGTCATTCTCACCAAAAGTTAGTCCTGAGTGGAGAAAAATCAAGAGCATCACCTGTCTTTCTCCATGCTTGCCCTGGATTTCCAGGTAGTCATCAGTCACCTTCACGCTCAGCTCATCGGGGGAGAAGTGCTTGACATCCAGGTAGACTGTAAACTTGTCCTTGTCAGACCTCACCTGAAGAAACACACATGGATAGAGAGGTTCAGTCAGCACTGTGAAAAGACCTTGTGCGTTTCACAACAACACAGCAGAAGATCCATTTCACTCCAGCTAACATTAAGAGGAATATAAAGAGCTTAAGGAATGTTAATCTGTTCTCAACTGCCAGGGTCTTAACTGTGTTTACCTCAGAGATCCCAGAGCTGGAGGAATCCAGAAGGTTGCGGAAAAGTGAGTGTCTGTAATAGGGGCTGATGGTGGAGGCAGTGTAGGGGAAAAGGTCATAGTCAAACATCCCCTCTCCGAAAAACTGGTCAAAGAGTCGGGTGGGGTAGATGGAGCCCAGGGCACGTCTGAACCAGGGGTGCTGGATGGCAATATCCATTGTGATTGGAGGCGGTTTGGTCTATGTTTGCTTGGTTTGGCTCAGGTTGGCAGGTTCACCTGCAGAACTAAGAGTCCAGTAGGACAGAAATTGCAAACGAAGCAGGAATAGGAGAATAAGGCAGACAATAAAAATCTGAGTGAAGAATGTTTCCACGGTGCTTCGTCCCCTGCTCCACAGCTGACAGCTCTTTATATACCTGAGGACCAGAAAGACGGGCTTTAACAACAATCCCTCTGGAATGGCATTATCTCATGGTGGGTTGGTCCCTGTCAGCAGAATCAGAGGTGACAGAAGGGGCTTGTGTGTGTCGGGGGGAGGAGGGCACCATTACTACCATACCCTGGAGCGACCCAATGCCCTCCAAACACACCAGACTCACATGGCTGCCAAAACAAACTATGGGTGGATGGAGGAATTCTACGTGAGGAACAAAAAGGCCAGAAATCTGGCCTACAGACACACAGAGCAACTTTACCTGCATGAAACAGATACACACATCTGTTCAGCCAGTCAGTGACATAATGCTGCTGGATTGTTCTGCAGCCTGGTTGACCATCTTAAGGTACAATGATTCCCAGGATCAATGGAGCAACAACCACTAACAAAGTCAGTAGTGAACAGGAAGCAGAACGTCTTTTAGCTTTAAGAGGTGGTAATAAAAATTCACAGGGAGTTCTGTGTGACAGATGCATGTTTGGTACAGATCCACCCTTGTATGTGGAAGTTATGCAACAATCCTGTTTGATAGTGAGATGTCAGATTTTGTGGCTTGGCCATGCCCGCATGCTTTGATGCAACAAAAACCTTTTTGATCTTCAATGCCTGTAGACTACACTGAATAATACAAGAGAGGCTTTTGTAGGTCTGCAAAAATAAAAATTAGGCCCAAATCCGTTACAGGCAACATGTCTGACACAAAGGGAACCCCAAAATGAAGTCCTGCAGGTGGTTTTTACTGAGAGGGGAGAGTTGCTTTGACTCCCTTTCCTGTACCTGAACAGGTATTCAGTATTATTGCTTCACAACTATCTTGGACATTTTAACATGTTATTTTAGTGCAACAGTGCAAACAGAACAAATAACAGAATCAAGGCCACAAGTGCTATAAATGTTCATGCTCTCAGCTGTAGTGTGTTAGAAGATGTTTGGGGATTTTCAGAAGCCTCTTGTTTCACCATCACTGGTTTCCCATTGTATTCATTAGTGTAATCCCTCTGGGCTTTGGCTAGCCAACACGGGGGGCTTAGTTGCACCATGCAGCCACGGGCTGCCTGGCCCAGGGGCAGCTTGGGCAGTCTGTTTGGGTTCAGGCTTTTTAGCAGCTACACACTGGGTGTGGATGTAGTTAGACTGACTGCAGCTCAGCACAGTCAGCATTCTCCCTTTTTTTTATCAATGGGCCAGACAATGCCTGTGTGCTCTGTCCTGCCCCAGCTCCAAAAGCCCGTTTTAGCCAACAACGTGGAAGCCTACCAGAATGGCATTTGTAATATTCAAAGATTTTTTTTTAGATGTTCATTGAGGCAAACATGGAAGAAGACAAAAGTTAGGCTGGAGAATCTGCGAACCTTGATGAAAAAAGAAATCCTCCATTTTTCCCAGTCCACCTTATTTGCTGAAGGTACAGCAAATAAAAGTTGTTGAGCGTCCAGCTCTGATATCTTCAGTTCAAACAGATTCAGATGAAATGACATACAGTTTATTTACAATGTAATGAAGTTTATTGCATCATGTCATTCAATTATTGCTAGACTATTATTAAATTAGTAAGGTCACACCAAGCACTAGAATGGGGAAGAAAGAAGATTTGAGCAACTTTGAACAGTTATTAGTTGTTATCCTGGTTATTTCAGAAACTGCTGATACACTGGAATTTTTATGTGCTGCCATCATTCATGTGTAAAGGGAATAGAGGGGGAAAAACCCAGCAAGTTGTAGTTGTTTGGACAAAAATGCCTTGTTGAAGTTGGAAAAAGTTAGCAGTGGTTCAAAGAACCACTTGTTGCAACTGAGATATGTAAAGTATCGTCCTGTTACAGCAGGAGGAAACAACAGTAGGAGGAAACCAGGCCTGTCAGGAATTTTAGGTTACTGCTTATTCAAACTCACCAACATTAGACAATAACAGATTAGAGAAAGTACTGTACTCCAATGATTTCCACAGTCACAAACTTCCAATCCCACAGAGCACATTTAGGTTGTAGTTTACCAGAACTACCCTCTTCCATTTAAAGCTCTCCATCTGGAACTAGATTGTTGACCTGTAAAAGACTGGAACAGACAGCAAGACAATCCACGAGGTGGTTGGTATGAAAGAGACCTGCTGATGGCTCCATAATTCCAAAAAATGAAGAAATAACAGATAACAGTCTGAAGTCTACAATCTGGAGCTTTGTGGATTAACTTCATGATTTTCTGTCAGAGGGTTCTTCAGATTTGTGGTAATACAGACTGCTGCAGGAGATTCTTCACAGCCTTCAACATCTGCAAAAACAATTAGAAGACAATTACATATATATTGAATTGAGCTGAATTGCCTTGAATTGGAACTCGACCCAGTAGATTTAGCCAAGAATACAAAAGTGAGTTCAATAAGAAGAATCTGCACCTGTCTACCTGTGGAAAATCTGTAAAAGGAGCTGAAACTTCAGGTTGCCAAGCAACAACATCAAAACCTTCAGGATTTGGAGATTATTTGTAAAGAGAAGTGGATTCTAGAAACTAGATAAAAGAAGTGTCTGCAGGGTCAAGAGGCTGGAGAGTCCGCTTCATCCCAGGATCCACATCTGGTGCCTGGAAGAGCTTCTCTTTCCACGTCCACACATCAGTAAGTTGAGCTTTTATTAGGGATGGTTCAGGAATAATATCAGGGAATGCTCCACCTGCTCCACCTGCTGTGATGAGCTGAACTCAGATCATCCATAGCAGCACAATCAGTCTCTTAAGGCATGGAAGTACAAAGACTATACACAAGGTGGTGCTAGTAGCATTAAAGTAGCTTCAATGGTATGTTTCTGAGTATATTCTTATGTGTATAACTATTATTAGAGCTCTTTCTGTCTCTACTGTATATGATATTTTCATACCCTGGTCAATAAAATTGGTTTATGGTTGATTATGGTGTGAAACAGATACACATCATGCATGTTTGTTTTTCTCTATTTGCAGAATAATTCCAACATATTTATGTAACCGCAGGGGTTCGACCCCATCCTTTGTTCCTGGGATTGGGGAGTACAAGTTTTTGTTTTTCTTTCATTATGCAAAACAGTCAAGCACTGTCAACTTCTCTGTCTGCACTGCCTTTGGGAAATGACAAAAATGTTCCCTACCCTCGGCGCATAGAGCGTCGATTCTGCCTGCGTTCTGCCCTGAACATAGAAAAACACAAACTATCTGATCCAGACTTGGATTGATCTTTCATAACGGAACCATTCCTGGCAGAATTACATAAGATCTCGGATCTGAGAGATTATTAATGCAACTAAAAATCGGCCTCTTATCTAATCTATAGTTTACTAGTATGTGGTCACTCCGCTTACATAACAGGTGACTAATCATTTGTTATATCAAAGCAACCAAAAAAAAATCAAGAGATACTAAGGAAAAGATATTCTGTTTATCCTGTCCAGGTTAGAAAAAGCACAATGGACTCACTTCTCTGCATCACGTTGCAACACGACATTTGTAGTTTTTGATATATTAAAAACATATTTTAAATGAGACTTAAAGAATATGTCCTAATCAAAGTCAACACAAAAAGGACGATGTTTGTTTCCGCTGCAGGAGACTACTTCAGAAATTAGGGTTGTTTTCTGAGACAGAACATCATTTTTTTCATTGAACATTTTTCATTTACCGTTTTATTTTGAGTGATGTTTATAGTGTTTTTTGCTCTGAAGATGCTAAACATTGTTCTTGTTCCCATCAAGTCCCAGTTTAAAAGCCTTAAAATTGGCTTTAAGTGATGCAACATGTTGCATTAAAGGGTTTACAATCAAACCCAATGCAGCCACCTTGCAGCCACTACTATTAAAACATTTCTTTTTTTGTGACTTTACTTCTGTTTCACATGTAACCACTAGGGCTGCGTGGTATTTCTTAGGTTCTAGGTTTGATTGCTTCCCTAATTATTTTTGTTCTTTAGTGTTCATCCTACAGAACATCAACATTAGTAATTAGAAAGACTTTCCAGGCTTAGATGACCACATTTTTAATCAGTGTTTCATGGTTCTGAATCGTGCCTGAGCAGCGGTGTGTAAGCAGATATCAAAGTGCGGTTGGATAATTGGCCTGTTCCTCTGTAGCTCCAGACATTCCTATGGGGCGGGTTCTGGTAGAAGTCTCTCTGACACCTGCAGACAAAACAGCCAGCATTTAGCTTCAAACTGGAGCAAAGGTACAAGAGTACCAGTGTGTGATTTTTAAACATTTTTCTCACTGATGTTCTGTTTATTTCACCTTAATGTCTAAGATGTTTCTTCTGCCTACATCTATGTGTTTCTGGAAGCTTGAGTCTGTTTATATCTTGTCATTTAAATCTTGTAAATCAAGAATCTTCTTTTCAAGTTTAGATCAGTCACATTACTGTGGACATCAGAAAGTATTTCAGATTGTCAATGGATTGGCGTAACAATGGATTGGTATCTTTGAGTTTGGGGACAATTTACAGTATATTCCCAAGATTCTTTAGTAAGTGTGGAATAGTCTTGGCAAGGATGGACTGGTACTTTCTTTTTAAAGCTGATCAACATTTGAAAAATCATTTCCATGTTGATCAAAGCCAGCTGTGAAGAAAATAGCAACTTAGTTATACTAACACTCACTCTAGAGACCATAATCTAGGGCAACAGTTTAAACAGATGGCACTCATGCTTATATTTTTTACACACACACAAAAAAACAATCTAATACTTACGTTTTTCCATCTACTTTACATTTTGTTCCTGTTGGTGTTGATGAGGCTTACTGATCTTGGTTTAAATTGATTTTAATATAGCAGAAGGTGCAGTAATGTGTTGGTTTTGAAAGCTGTTTGAATACAGTAAGCTGTATTTATGAAGCAACTTTTTAATTTGGGCGAAGCGTACCTTTTTGCTTCAACAAGTGTGTTCTGAACACACACCCAAAGTGCAACAGGATTGTTCCAACAGTCACAGGTTCAATTTCCATCCCTTTACAGTCAGATGGCGCAACAAGATGAATTTGAAACAACTATCAAACTTCAGATTTTCTGTCTTTATCACAGTCAGAACGTTCATTAAAAAACTGCCAGTGATGTGAGGCATTTAAACCAGACTTTGTTTAGAGATCACACATGACTTCCTTCAACAGAACCGGACTAACTGTATTACTGTGTAACTACTTAAACAATTCAGAATGATTTAGACTGTTTGCTCCTTCTTCAATAGCTCTGGAATTAAGGAAACAAGAAAATACACTCTTGTACATAGTCAGAGATTTATAAAAGTCATCCTCCAGATCTTCTCCAATGAAGATGAAGATTGTCTTCCCCATTGAAAATGTTGAAATCAGTGTTCCCACATTTATTCATCCATTTGCTCTGGGAGACACATGTAAGAATGGTATCCAGAGGTCAATCACAGACATGTAAATAGGAAGATTTGATGCTTGACAAACATGACTATCTCAACTGGTGTGGTCCACTTTAGTAAGATCTGCTAATGCACAAATCTGAATAAATTCATGAATTGAGGAAATACGGAGAGCAGAAATATTTCCTCTTTGACCGTTTAGTCATACATATTTTAACAGGGTCAAATCCTTAATAAAAGGGGGATCAAAATGTTTTAACTCCCCTCTGCAATTCACACCATGTATGAAGGGGATTAACAACACACATTAGAGAAATTGACATTTTTTCTTAGCATCGTTTGCAAAGCTATTTTATACACAATGCAGCAGACATTCCTACTGACATACAGCAAATATTAACAGTTCACACCGTGGGATGTAGCTACTGGTATACATTAAATTGTATAAACACACGTGGGTGTCAAACTAGATAAAAAGGTGCATAAATTATTGACTTGTTAGTTAAGGCCAGTAGGTCAAGAGCAGCAAAAGATCTAGGACAACTTGAACTTTTTATTGCACTTAGGCAACAGCAAAGGAATTGAAAATGAAAAATATTTAACAGAACTTACTGGGAAGTTGGACAATATTATAAGGATTATGAAAAAATACACAAAAGCAAAAAATATAGAAGGTTGCCTGAAATTAACTTTACATGTTAGGTAAAAAGTATTTTAACTATGAGGCAAAAAAACAAAAAAAAGAAAAAACACAGTGCTTTGTTAGAGTATTCAATCACTTAAAGGTTTATTTTACCTTTTGCTTTTTTGAAGCACTTAGATATTTCAAATCATCACATTTCATAATCTGACCAAACCTCAGTGTTAGAAGTCAACAGCTTTGTTTCCTCAACTTCATGTCGTCACACAGGTTCTATTTAAATGAGTTTTTTTACCATGTTGATCAGGCATTCTGTCGCAGAATTGCAATTACATTTTTATACAGATCAATTATTGTTTTTTAAAAAAACATTTTCTATTTACTCAGGTAACTTTGAAAATTCAAGTGTAACAAAAAACCACTGAAGAAATCAATAAGGGAGGCCAATAATTTTACTTTTAAGAAATCAATTGACCCAGAAACAAATTAAATGAATACTAAATAATTCACCGTGCACACAACTTAGAATAGGCCCCATTCCAATAGAAAACTTTTAAACGGCCTCAGCTGAGCAGCAGAATGAAGCCCAGCCAGAGAAGAGGAAAATGTTGCAGGAAGCAGGGGAACGCCGGGAAGCAAACTGAGGAGGAACAAGAGCAGCAGGGCAGCCTGCAGCCTCTTCTTAATATCTCTCAGCAATTAATCCAATTAATTAAAAGACAATTTGCATGGTGGAACGGTTGGTAGCAATGTTGCCTTGCAGCAAAACGGTCCTGGGTTAGAATCCCCGGTTGGGTTCTTTCTGTAGAGACTGTGCACGTCGGTAGTTAGTTGTGTGAATAGGTTGAAATAGATTGGGTGTGGGCTAATGACTGAAGCTGTGGTGATGATTAACTATAGAAACATTTCCATTGACCATATAGTTAATTTGACATTTTGAAAATAAACTTGCTTAATGGAAACACGCCAATTACGGGAAAACGCATTTTTCAATTAAAGGTTCGCCACTGGACACATTATTTCTCTGAACTTCAATTTAAACACTTTATTTCAAATCACATGAGTCACATGATCAAAAACTGGATGTTGCCTCTGGCACAAACCACTGAGATGACAGGAAGTAGTTGAAGGATCATGACACGTCATGTTTTTTAATGACATTGTGTGAACAAACTTCTTCACATGTGATTTTTATTACACATCTTATTTAATGGAAACATCACAGTTGTAAAATTGTGTTTTTTTGACAAGTTTTGCACATATTTGTAATGAAAACACAGAGACTGAGTGAATGGGGTCAAACTGACCCATCCAGGCAGGGTTAGCTTGGCCTAAAAAAAAGTCAAAATCCTGATCTTAATTCTATTAAAGTGCTGCAGATCACTTGAAATGTGTGTATGCGATACACTCCTTAAATATCTCACGTCTCAAAGAAGTTTGTGGGTTAACTTCACACAGAGTGGTGACAGAAATTAATAGATGGCTACAAGAACACTGAACAATTAGAGACTTCCACAACCATTCATCATCCAGATGAACCTAGCTTTAACCAAGCTAGACTTCATAGAAGGCAGGTATAGAAGGCAGCAGTATCAGTATTAATGTCTTCAGCTATGCCTAAGACTGTGACTTAAAGCAAGCAAGGTCAAGGAAAACAAACATGAAGGATGATCAAGCAAGTACAGAAAAGTACGTTTCCATTCTGACATCTGAAAACTTCATGTTGTATTTATTCATGCTATTTTTACCTGTTATGGAAGTTTATTTGGTGTTCTGAAAGGAAATACAGATGAAATCTGTAGAGGGTAAATACTTATTCATAGACTATATAAATCATGTGACAGCATTGTGTGTGTGTGTGTGGGTGGGTGTGTGTAAACTGCTAAATCAATAGAGTAAAATGAGTGCCCTCTGCTATTTGAACACCAACACACCATTTGGAGTTGTTTTTCGTGGTGTCACAGTGTGTCCATGCACAGTTAAGTTGAGATATAGCTACAGCTATAGGAGGTTTAATTGGACAACTGTCATTGTCCTGGTATGCATGCATGGAGGGAGAATCAATTTATTGACAGAAGTGTGTCCAACTGGGCCACTGTAGGTAGAGGTGAGCAGATCCAGCTTGTTAGTTCTGCTTTAGCTGCTCTATTACAGACCTAAACAACTGAAACCTGCTCATATGTGAGACAATGCAGATTTATGAGTGCGTTTATGTGGATGTGTGAACTGCCTAGTGCTGATATGAATCAAACTTTTTCATACTTTGTTTTTGTGTCATTATGCAAACAATATGGTGAAGGAAAGGACAGTTAAGCCCCAACATAATTGTTCTGGTACATTACATATGTCACATCCAACCCAATTGTTTAAAACGTCAACACAGACGTTTTAAAGAATTAAAACATTTAAAACCATGTTTCTCCATCTTTCTCTCAACATAGAGAAACTAATTTCTCCATGTTGAGAGTTTGGAGCCTGTGGATGAACCAAAGCTGGGGGCTAAACTCAGAACAATCCTGGATGAAAACCTGTTAGAGGCTCCAGAAGACTTGAGACCAGGGTGGAGGTTCAACTTTGAGCAGGACAGATTCATGTGTCAGAATGGTCTAGTCAAAGTCCAGATCAAAGAACAGATTCATTTTTTTGGCATTCAGCTGTGTATGTGGATGGCCTCGCTTTCAGCTGACTGAGAGCGAGGATGCCATCTGTAAAAAGATGGTTTTCCAGGATTCATTTTTCCTGCACTTTCCATTAAATAAATGTTCTATGTTGTGTTTCATATAAAAACAAAACATCCAGCGGAAGTTTGTGTTTGGAACCAAATATGGAGAAGTTCACTGGGTGTGAAGATGTGTGTGTCTCACTGCTATTGGTGGTTTGGTTTATTAATCTTTTCTCTATGATTATATAATTCGTTTTTATTATGAAGCGTCAGCAGCATACTAATTCACAATTAGCTTTTCATGTTCCTCTTCAGCAGCGAGCGGAGAACCACTGACAGTAAATTTTTTACTATTCTAATGTTATTAGAGCTCAGATCAGTGAAACTAAGAAGACAGCTCATGGGTTGTTTGTGTTGCATAGCAACCACAATGATGAATGCTTGTTTGGCTGTTTGATCTCCTGCTCTCTGGTGACTGAGGATGCTCTCTGGTGTAGTTTGGAGCTGCATATGAGAAAAATAGCTCGTTTCTAATTATGGGCTATATGCTGGATTGTTAGTACTGTGCCGCATTGTTATAAGGAATTAATTTGTTCTGTGACAGCAGCAAAGCACATTGATGTTCACACATCACAGCCTCAGGGCGAAGCTTCACATTAACCAGTAAATCACTTCTACAGCTCCCCTATGTTAATGTATAAGACTGATTAAGAGCTGCAGAAAGCAGAGCTTCTCTCATTGTAGCACTGGTTTCACTTTAACATGAAGCTAAGTCAGCCGCTGACCTTTGACACCGGATCACAGTGACTCCTGACCCAAGCTCTCTGTTGGAGGATTTCCAGGAGATGTTCCCTGGTTCGTCTAGAGAGTAAAAAGTGCCTCACATTTGACCTGAAATATTTCTCTGAAAACTATTGCTCAAGAATTCTAACTGAAGTTTGAGAACTTTGTGTAAAATGGGTTTTCATCAGCAGGTAGGGGAAACATTTTCAGGACATGTCTAGTTCTACAACCCATCAACTCATTATCTTCCGTCAGTCTGAGATTGGCCTTCTCTCCGGCTCATTCTGGGAGATTCCATTCACAGATTTGTTGTATCTAAAATATTCAAAGTAAAATGCAGCTTGAGAAGCTGAAGCAGCCTGGGAACAATGGCACTTGATGCACTATTGGTCATCAGTAAGCTAGCTTGTGCTTTCAAAGCAGCTGTCACAAAGTCCTAGAGAAAACTAGTGGTCAGAAGTGGAAAGATGTGTGAGCAGGGAGACCTATCAAACCAGTTCCACTGGGTCTGTCAGGAGGAATGGGCCAAAATGCCAGCAAACTAATGCAGTAAACTTGTAGAATGGAAAATCATTTGCTTGTTACTGTTTTGAAAATGAGAACACTGATGCAAACTTCTGTTTTTAAGCAACTTTTTCTTAATTGTTCTGGGATTTAGTCAATGCAAATGAATTAATGTGTGATATTTATATCGTTGAATAACGGATTCATTTGTCACTCATTCGCTGTAACAAACACCCGTCCTTTCGGAGATTCAAGGCATTTCTTCTATTTCCAGGCATTGCTTCATTGAGGTGAAGAAGTGAGGAGCAGTTAGTCAGATAAGTTGACTGTTTGTACTGTAGGTTTTCTGCATGAGCCCGCAGGCTCTTTACTCAGCTCGCTGCTGCTGCTCAATCTGACAGCAGGGTTAGATAAGAGCTGGGAACAAACAGAGATGAGTGTAGGAGAGGTGTTTACTTCAGCCAGCCTTTCTGTCACAGCTCGGATGAAAGGTAGGAAGTTCTAAAGAGAAGAGAAGTAACTTTCTTTGGGCTGCTCTCCTGTCACATCGATTGGAAGTTGACTGCTTACAGTCCGTCTCTCCTGTGAAATGCTAAATTGAAGTAGGTTGCCAGGTCTTGCACTGAAGATGCCAAAACAGCCCTGATCACACACTATTTACATCAATCCTGTTTCATGCTAACAATTCAGAGTAATCACTGTGAAGGTTTTCTCTTTAGTTCCTCTGTAAAACATCACACACAACACAGGACTGGAACTGACTGCTACGCCTACAGTTTCCATTGACAACAAGTCTGCAGGTCCTATGTTAATACTGGAACATGCTGTATAAAAATGGTGTTCTGGTCCCCAGGATTGGGCTCTGGTTTTGTTCTTTTCTTGCAGTTTTAGGTTTATATTTATTGAAGTTTCATAAATTATTTGTATGTTAGGGTGTTTTCACACCTGATAGTCCGGTAGACTCAGTTCTATTGGGGAACAAAATTATAACATTTGTTACATTTTCAGCTGCTGTGGTTGGCATCCACACTGCACCGTGTCCAACGACCCAAACTAGCTGAAAAACCTGTTCCCCGGTCGCCTATGGTGACGCTGCACCAAGAACTGAGAAACTGAAGGAATCAACACAAAACCTCTGAAGAAGACCAGCGCAACTTTCTTCTTCACTAAATGTGAACAAAAATGGAGCGGTGTCAGATTTTTAGCGGTTTTACAATTTCTCCTTTGATATACATTACTAGTATGGATGTCGCCTATTAGCTGTTAACGCTTCGGAAACACTTCGGAAGATTTTGAATACACTTGAAGGTTTCTGATCATCAAATGACATCTAATATCAGAGAAATATGAGCTGCATAAATACAAAATGGGGTTTTCAAATAATGACTTTGTTTAGTAAGAGAAAGAAAGCTCTGTAAAGCAACCATGCAGTGAAAAGTAACTGACAGTTTTAATTCAGTCAGTGTCATGTGCCAGGATCCTAATCAGATTAAAATCCGTCCTTTAATTAGGCCACTCTCTTTGTTATTGGTTGTTAAATTTCTTTAAAGAAAGAAGGTTGCTTTTTAAAAACTTTTAGCCTACTTCAGATTCTACTTACCAGTATGTATCTGCATTTCCATTGACTATATACACTATATTCACAAACATAAATATGTTTAATGGAAACACACCAATTTAGAAAAAGTACCTTTTTTGTGCTTTATTCTCACCAGATGAGTCACATGATCAACAACCAGATTTAACCACTGATGGACATGATGAAGAAAGCAAGAGGAAGTGTTAGAAGGATAATGGCACTGCATATTTTTTAATGACTTATCATGTGAACGAAGATGTGATTTTAATTGCGTTTCATATTTAATGGAATAACCACAATTGAGTTAGCAGAATATTGACGAAGTTTTGCCCACATTTGAAATGCAGCTGGTGATTCTTTGGCATAAATCAACTGCAAATGTTGGCCGTCACAGTAACGGCAGTTTGGTTTCCAGAGTAAGTTAATAAGTAAGTAATATTTTGTAGGGACTTGGAGAAGAGCATGATTTTGACATGACAAAGTGAATTTTCTTTAAGGTGAGAATCAGTTTACTTCTATTAATCTGTAACTGAAGAGCCTGATTTTACTGGACTTTAACGTCCAGAATGAAGTGTTATCAGCCCTTCCTGCAGCATCTCGCCTTGGTTAGTAAAATGGACTTTAAAACCTGGTTTCAGCCTCACATGTAAATTCAGCAGAGCTGCAATCTTTAAAACAGAAAACAGAGTGAACAAACTGTAAATAATTTACAATCCAAACTATAAAAAATAAACTAAAAGACTAAAAGCAAACAGCACAATGATCCAAATGGCTAAAGTAATTTAAGTTGATCTTTTCTTGCAGTAAAATAAGAAATGTAAAAACATTTAATGAGAGTACATTTTTGTGATCAAAACCACAAATGTTTGGAGTTATCATCATCAAAGTAATAACCTAATGTGACCAAGTTCACCTCAGAGATTTTTTATTATCAGTAAAGACTTGTTGATGCCCTCCATAAAGATTTCCAGGAGTGTTGGAAGAGAAACATTCCTAACCTATCAGGCGTTCTCCATAAATAACAGCAGCCATGTTTTCCTATCCACAGTGTTTGTTGCTGAAAAGCTCCATCTTTGTCACATCAGACCAAAGAACACAACTAGTTGAAGTTACAGAAGAGTTTGACAAACTCTACATGTTTGAGTTTATGACTGCAGGACAGGAAAGTTTTAGTTTAGTGGTTGTCGTGGAGACTTGGTGATAGCAAGGCGCTGCTCTCCGTTGCCATTTTGACTTTCTGTCCTGGGGTATTTGGGGTTTTATATTAACACCCCAGGCCAACAGGAAGTCAACGATTACAGACTAAAGGTTCCCAGGGACTCTGATTGGCCAATCAATATGAGACTGATTTCCTGCTTTTTGCACATCTTAACAGTGACTATGTATAAAGGGTGCTGTATTATCTCAAGGGTAATGTCCACACATTCTGTCTTTCTGACTTTATTTAAAGTAATTATCTTCTTGACACTGATTCATGTCAAGCAATCCTTTGAATTTGGCACTTCATTAAACGCTTTATGAAACTCTGAATACGTAAAATACAAATCAGCAAGATGTAATTTGACAGATTTAATAAAAGCAAAATCCTCTTAAGAGCTGTCAGTTTTCTTCTGGGTCTCAACCCACCATACTTGTTGACCACAGTAGAAGACGGACAAGGGTTCATCTGTCCGTCTGTCTGTGTCCTCTGGTGAAAACGTAGCTGCTGCTTATCTTTTGCAGACATTACACCCAGTCAATGCTGGGTGCATTCATCACATCTGCTGATGACCATATGGATGAATCCATAGTAACATATTCCAGTCAGATTAAAACCCTTTGCAGGCTTTAGCCTAACTGCCTCTAACTGAACTGAACAAAGCCAAGCACTGTCTGCAAAGATACAAGCACTTTGATCATGGTGACAGATAATTGTTAATTATTATTAGATTATTATAGAAGAACAGAAAAGATCCCAGCAGGCGATGTTCATTCTGATGATGAAAGTGGATAGGTGTACTTCAGACATGGCTGACCTAATTAATCACACCTCCGGCGTCGCAAACAGCAGGTAAACAAACCCCGATCTGACATCAAAGGTACGTCTTTACAATAAAAGAATTCATTAAAGTTCCAGACATCGGAGAAGTTTTTTTTTCTCTTCATTTGCAGGTAGCTTTCACCATTTTGTCTCATTAAATGCTGTTTCTTTCACATTAATATCAGGAGAGTAAGACAGCTTCTCCATGATGAATGCCTTTCAAAAGTATTTACATCCCTTGAACTTTTCCCTATTTTGTCGGGTTACAGACACAAATGTCTGGTTATTATTCTGGAATTTGATGTGACAGACAAATACAAAGTGCAAAAGCGGAGAGAGACGGAAACAAGACAATGTTTCTACAATTTTCCAGATACAGCCCTCGGAAAAAGTTGTCTTGCATTTCTATTCAACTCTTTTTACTATGGTACCCCTAAATAAAATCCAACCATGTAATCTGAGCACGTTCGGCAAGGATATGAGATATTTAGTAAGGGACCTGAGAATATGAGCATGGGACGTTCTCATTAAACATCTGAACCCCACAGGGGAGTGTCCTCGGCCCGCTCCCCTACTCCCACTTCAGCCATGATTGCTTCCCCTTTAGCGCCATAATCACCACAGCATGTTTCACTGATGATAGCGTGCAGAAGGAGTGATATAGGAGAACAACAACGGCATCAGGAGAGGGTTCAGCATCAGACTATATACTTCCACTCACAATAACCAAGCAGGGATAACCTGCTAACACTCTCTTCACATTACTCATTTTAGTGAATCCTCATTTCCCAAAGAGTTTACCTATATAAATAATACAAACACAGTGTTTTTGTTGTGTGTATGTTTCTGTTGATGTCTTGAGATGTTGCTTTATTTCCACACCATGTTATTTCTTCATGGTGGTATCTGTTTTGTGAAGCACACCAGTCCCTTTTGCTTCATAATGCCCCCACAACATGATGCTGCCGCCACCGTGGGACGATGTTCTCACCCTTCACATTTCTTCCAAATGTCATTGTGATGAAATCCTTAAATGTAGCTTCACTGGAGCTGAAGAAATGCCATGACATCATCTTCTTCACTTTAACAAGTTGTTTTAAATATCTTACTGTAAGGAAACTTGAATTTGAAGATGATAAGAAAACTCTCCTTATTTGGTCATTTAGCAATAGAAAATATATTAGTATAACTGACTTCAAATTGGAAAAGATTGTCATTTTAAGTTGTGAACAATGGCTGTTTGGGTTTCACACTGTAATCATTCTGATCATTTCTAGGTTGATTTATGTCAGAAAGGGCTTGCCATATTCAGCTTATTTTGTTGTTCATTATTGCCATTGAGCTATTTGTAGTATTCTTCCCTCTACATTAAGTTTTCCATATGTTAGTGTTTGGGTTTTAGTTCCACGTGTATTATCTGTGTTCATTAGACTTTCCTCAGTCTTCCAGTTTGTTTTCCTCAAGCTCTTCAATACTCCCCTGATTAGACTCACCTGGTTTCCATTTCCTCTCTCTCCTCACTGGTTTCCATTGATCACCTCTGGTTTCTACAGTTACATGTCCTGGTAAGTCCTTCTCTCCTCGTGTTTGTTCAGTTCTGTAATTAAATTCAGTTTCATGCAGCAGGTTGACTCCTCAGTCCTGTTTGTGACGCAATCCATGACATATACAGTGAATACAATTGCGCATGTTCCCCAGATTGTTTTTAATGAAAAAGATCTATTCTAGGTAACATATTGAGCAGACAAAATGTAGATAACAGTATTACGCCTGTTTTTTCTCCGCTGTTACTTTTTTTTGCAGCTTCCAGATCTGCATGCAGCTGATTTACATTGAATAGCAGAACCATTTGAGAGAGAGCTGACCTTTTTTCACAGTTCTGTTTGTTTTTGTAGGAATAGAAACACATAATGTGTAGGTGTCATTGGAAGGCATTTTCTATCTGCCAAATTCCAGTCCTTTTAAATTCTCAATAGTGCTACTATGATATAATTTATGGTGTGTGTCTGTGGATACCACTTTTTTTTTTTTTTACTTACCCCTCCCCCACATGCAATCCTCTTAACCATATTTACACAGACATGCTCCCACAGATTAAATTCTCACCTACAGGGACCTTTTAGAAAAGCTGCCGGATGGTTCAGTGAGAAAGAAGAAGACTTACAAAAACCGTCTGGAGTGGGAGGAGACTTCTTTTACCCACCATAACTCTGGAGATGCTACAGTGATTCTCTCTAGGTGGAATCTGTCTTTAAACTAGTATTAAGTCTGTCCGTCCATCATCTACTGCTTATCCAAGACTGGGTTGAGGGGGCAACAGGTCATAGACGTAAACCTAGACATCTATCTCCCTAGGAACATCCTCCAGCTCAAGCAAAAGGGTTCCCAATGGGAATACATTGGGAACCCAGATATATTCCATCTGGTTATGACCATCAGAAAGATCAGAACATAGACGGACCAGGAAATCAAGAGCTTTGGTTGTTGGCCCTGGTCTTTCTTCACCACTACAGACCAGAGCAGCACTTTTGTTACGGCAGATGAAGCCCCAGTAAGTTTGTCCATCTCTGTTTCCATCCTCCCATCACTTGAGAACAAGACACCAGGATACTGCTTGAGCCAGAGACTGACCCTAACCCAGAGGGGGCAGTCCACCTCTTTTCGGGTTGATAACTATGGCCTTAGACTTTGAGGAGTTGACTCTCATCCCAGATGCCTCACACTCAGCAGCCATCTGGAGAACCCAACAGAATGGCATCATCTGTGAAAGCAAAAATTAGATCCTCAGGTTCATAACCAAGATAGCCTCTTCTTTATGATAACACCTTGAAATCTTTTTTCATGAATGCCTCAAATAGGTTTGGAGACAATTGGCAGCCCTGGTAATGTCCAACTCACACTGGGAACAGGTCAGACTCTGTGAAGTCCAGTTATTCATTTTCTGCTGTCATGCACTATTAACTTTAGGTTCTTTCACTTCTTTTCCTAATAGATGCTACATCTGACTTTCTGCTCTGTCTTACCACTGCCTACAATTTTCCATTCTCAGTCTTAAGATGATGCACTTGACTCTGTCTTAACCCTGTCTGTCCCAGAGACAAAAACAACTGAAGGAGCTCTTCCTGTATGTTTTACTACTTCCTCAGAGGTTATATGTGTCGGTGTGTTTCTCACTAACGGATCTACTGCTGCTTCATCCATTGCTGTCATATGCAAAGTCAGTTTGAGGGATTGCTGCAAAATCGAATTGCACTATGTCCTTGTCACTACAAGCTGAATCAGGAGGAGTGATGCAATCTGCTGGGTTTCCTCAGATAGAAAACTTGGTAGCACTTTTTTAGACGAATTGTGCATAAGACTGACATGACACAGACATCATTTGGTAAATGACGTCATTACTTACCAAATGACGCTTCATGACAACAGTCATAGACATTCATAAAGACTCCTTCCTGTTTCATGACAGATGTTATGCCATATTTATGATCGTGTCATGTCAGTCTTACGCACACCTCGCTAAAAAAAGTGTTTCCGAAAACTTTTATTTGGAAAGTGAGCAATAAACTGAACTTGGCTGCATTTTTGGGAAGTAGGATAAAGTTGGAATGTATGATATCAACTTGTATTTGGTCTGTACGATTGTTTTGACAGCATATATTCTGTGTATTGTGACGTGTTGGCGAGTCATTGGTTATAAATGGAATAAACTGAATTAAATATAAAGTTTATCCAACATCATGACTCTGTAAGCGTGCAGCAGTCTGCACACAGCAGCGGCATTTAGGAGGGAGCGTCAGTGTTCTGCTTTTGTAATCTCTTTGCCTCTAAGGCTGTGAGCGAGCTCTGCTGTCGTTTCACAAGATGTGCGCGCGTAAACTCACAGATCACTCACCCATGCAAAAACTCACGTCAGTGTGTGAGTAATCATGTGTAACATTTGTAGCTTCTCTGTCTACCTCCACTTTACTTCAGCGCCTTGAGGAAAAGCGGCTAAGTTCTGCTCTCACCCTCAAAGGTAACTTCCTGTATGTGCCAAGCAGTATGCGACAAAACGTTTTGAAAAGACAAAAACTGTTTTCTTGAGATACAAAATACTTATGTTTTACGAACCAAAATGTTTTTAATGATTTAATCTAGCTATTGCTGTCTAGCTAGGCTACAGCTTATTAATGGGTTAAGCATAGTTATAAAATCATATCTTATGTCCAATGAAATCCACATAGATGGTTGCTATTTATGTTTGCCAACTTTTTTAGAAGTTGGCAAACAGGGTCTCTTGGGTCCAGCTGTAGATCTATTATGGACAGTAGCTATATTTCCATCGAAGGGTCATGAGAATTTTAAGTGAACTTTAAAAATGTTGCAAAAAAATGTAAAAACCCTGAAAATGTGAACTGGGTGTGTTTCCATCTGGATAGACGTGAAACAAGCGGGCTACACAAAGCCTAATTTCCTCACACATGGATGCAATTCTGTTTTAGGAAAGCCAAAAACCACCTGAAGCTGGTATAAAAGCTTTTTTCTTTTTGTTGCAAAGCTGAGGAAGTCATTTTGTGTTTTGCTATTTTCATCAGCCTTTACTAATGCGATATTTCAGAATGTGCATAAAAAAGTGAAGGAAACTAA
This sequence comes from Alfaro cultratus, assembly GCA_903066825.1. Lineage (NCBI taxonomy): Eukaryota > Metazoa > Chordata > Actinopteri > Cyprinodontiformes > Poeciliidae > Alfaro > Alfaro cultratus. The sequence continues at coordinate 11,258 of CAEFZX010002722.1, read as the reverse complement.
GGCATGCAGGGCATCACTGTCCACATTCGTGGACCGCTTGCAGAGACTTCTTGCTCTCAGATCTATTCCCGCTCTTATCTCAGCGTATTTCTTGTCCCCTAGCAACCATAGCAAGACTAAGCATAAGCTGGTAAAAAATCAAGCTCAAAATCTTGGGTGAATCATTTTTGTTCCTTTAAACCGTCTTTAATTAATTTATTAATTATATTTTAAGCAAAAATTATATAAAAAACATACAGATGGCAAAACTCTAACACCATCATCACTTTTAACATTTACACCACGAGGTTTGAACTTCAATTTAAAACTATTCTCTTCTCCCTCCCTCTTTGTCCGCCTTTGAATTTGGACTTTAATCGATCTTCAAATACTGCAGGCACAGCGTGGTGCCCATAGATCTGCCTGTTTAAAAATCAGCAACGTGCAAGCTGTCAGTTTAACATTATCATCATTTACAAGAAACAATGGCAGAATCTTTTTATATTTTGCTGTTTTATTTCTTTGTCCCTGTTTGAATACTTTTCATGTAATGGTGATTTTCATTACGAAGCCCGCTGTGTAAATTCAATTGAAATCAATTCCTTGTTTGATATTAACAAAAAAATATGAGAGAAGCAAAACAATAATTTAATCTTAAGCTGTTGTTAAAAGTTGAAAGTTAGTCATCTTTTATCCTTCCGTGTGGGAGGCTCTTGAGCCACGGGTTTATTGAGTAAGATCGAATTCATCTATGTAAATATACCAGAAACCTTCACTTCAGTGAAGGAAACCATAGAGACCAAAAAAAATACCAAGAGATGGAATTGGAGAGGTGGATTCAAAAGGCAAATCTGTATAAAACGATTTGCATACAGTATAAAAAAGGGAATAAATAAAGTAACAGGTGGAATCAGAGTATTAGCAGAACAACACAACCTACTGATCCTAACACTTCCCTTTGGCAATATGCGTGTGTGTGTGTGTGTGTTTGTGCGTGCGTGGCCCCTGGCTCTAAGGGTGCACGCACACACACATCCACATGTGTGTGCCTGCGTGTTGGCGGGATGATTTGTAATACTAAGTGCACCGAGTGGGAGGATGAGGAGGAGATGAGATGAGGCAGGGGCCGAGTGAGGCAGAGATGGGTTTAGGAAAAACACAGGAAAACAGCGGATTGGAGAGAGAAATGTAATGCCTATCGTAGCACTCCAGTCACACAAATCTACTGTACTTAGACAGACACACAGGCTCTCACACAGAAACAGTAAAGCCAACAGCCCACGCAAGTCCAGAGGTGAGCGTTATTCCTCCCACTGTAATTACCTTCTCTCCTCTGTTTCTCTCCATCCCTCTGTCTCCCTGACAAACACCGGGAGACTCCTACACACAAAACACTTTTTTAGTTTTTATTTTTGAAAGTTTTGACCTGATAGTTTCTCTTACCCCCCCCCCGCTGCGGCTTAGAGATGAAACATGTTTTCTCCTTCTGCAACAGGTAAAGTCTTTGAGTTGAGATTAAAGAATGTCTGCAAATTTATTTTGGGAAATATATGAAAAAAACCCACTGCCATGTCCAGGCTTCATGTTGTTTTTGTTTCTATCTGCTTCGCCATTCACAAACCACTCCTGTGGAGTTGGGCTAATTTACAGTAATCATCAATCCACTTCCTTTGCATAAAAATATCGCTGTTACACTTACAGTGCCTTGCATTACTATAATTTTCCCCAAATTTTCACACGTAAATAAAGATTTGAAGTGATTTGTATTTACATTGGACTAAGTCAGCAATCAGTTGTAGTTCCAGTTGGTCTTTTGGGGTGAATTTAGCTGCTTTTCTTAGTATTAAGTTTGAAACTTTCAGATCATTTCCTGGAGGACATGACCCTAACATCAACAGAGATGATAAAAAACAAAAAACATTTTCTCCACTAAGAAGGAGACATTTATTTTCACAGTCTTCATGACGACTGTCTTCTGCTTCACCTTCTGGAAAACAAGACAGAAAACGGACGATGATGTTGGCTAGTAAATAAAACACACACTACCTCTCAGCTTCCCCGAGGACACGTCTATCAGCCGCTAAAAGGTTGCTGGTGAATTTTTTAGTTGTAAGGGAATGACCTGGAGGCTCGTTTTGAGCAGAGAAGGGATGCTATTTGAAGTCAGTTTCTGTAACATTGTCTGTAGGCCACATGCAATTAATGTTTAATTGGAATGCTCTACAAATTTTTGTTTTTTCTTCAGCCAGGAGGGTTTTTTTTTTTTAGACCAAAGACGATGTTAATATTTCAGAGCAGCTTTGGTTGATACAAAACATTTCCACAAAGTTTAGGAAAAGACACACAACCATTTCCTCCTACTTACATGAAATCAGACATTTTCTGTTGTAGGTCAGCTGGGCTTACACACTTTTTTGTATTTACTAGATGCCAGAAGAATTCGACTATTTTTAAAAAAAAACTTTCTTTAAATTTCCACTCATTTTCTCAGTAGTATTTCAACTACTGCTTCCAAATGTGTCCAAGCGTTCCAGTGGACAGTACCAGTGGACAGTACCAGTGGAAGTGGGTCAGGTTCTATTCCTCCTCGGTCACACACACCTCTCAGTTCTGTCTGTGAATGTTATGCTGAGGGATGTTGTCCATTTGGAAAACCCATTTATATCCAAGGTTTTACTTTTCCAGTTTTCTGGAACAAACTCCCAGAAAACGGCAAAACCGCAGAAACACTGAGTTCAGTTAAATCAAGTCTGCCTGTTTAGCTCTGCCTTTGGTTCATAATAACCGAATCATTGATCAATATTTTTGATGTATTTGATGGTTGATCGATTCCATTGATACCTGATGATTTTGATTACAGGATTTTAGAAAATGTAATTCTTATTGCTGTTTCTCAATTGATAATTACATTATGGTACTTAGAAAAGGTTTTGTTGTTATACAAATTCACTTTACTGATGCTTTAAGATGTTGCTTTTCATGATTTCTACATGTTATTCTTTCATAATGATGTCATCTATGTCGTGAAGCGCACCAGTCCCTCCTGCAGCAAAATACTCACACATCATGATGCTGCCACTCCCGCACTTCACAGTTGAGATGCTTTTCTTAAGCCATTTCCCTCCAAATGTTAGAATGTTCACTATTATCAAAGTTCAATTTTAGTTTTATTGGAAACTGAACATAACATAAAAAAGAAATAAGGTTCTTGAATGATTTTTGAACTGGTTCTTTTTGTATTCCTTTGGCTTCTTACTATAATTATCAACTGTCACCTCAATATTTTTTTTAACAATGTAAATGAAAGCTTTTTAATTAGAGATGCTTGCCTTCATGTCTTAATAAAAACAGATTCATCTATTCAGCTTTGCTTGCGATCCTTCCTGTTCTCATCCACACACGCAGCAGCTCCCTTAAGGGTCACGCAGAGCGACTGCATCAAACTGAAGAGTTCGACGAAGCAAGTGACGCGTCTGTTTGTGTGTTAGGCTTACAGTCTGTCTTCTCTCTTGTCTTTGTCCTCTGATGTCGAAAGCCTGCCTCTCATTTTCTCGGGTTTATGTAATTCCTTCCCTGGGCAAAATTCATTTAATTCCAGCATTCAGAGTGTGTGTTGGGCTTTGTGGTGTGTGTGTGTGTGTTGCTTTTATTTGTCTTAAAGCCACAAAAGCTCTTAGAGGTTTTTGAAGTCTGCTTTCTCTCTTTCTCTCTCTCTGTTCCTTCTTCTGTCTGTCTCTCGCTCTTCGTCTCTCTATCTCCCTCTAACACACACATGCACACACTCCCATTAAGCCCAGCATAACTGGATTAGCACTCAGCTATTTGGAAGGAGAGGCAGCGGGAAAGTAATGAGGTCAACCTAATACTCATTCATCTCATATCTGAACTTATAGTCAGCACACGCTTTGCTCAATAATAAATGATATGATGAGCCACTTCCCTGGGTTTTAAACAGTAAGTATGTTTAAATATCTGTTTCAGCTATTACTGATCACATTTCAACACACCTTGTCACTTATTGTCATTATCTTTTTTAAAAAAGTCAATAATTATTTTTCTATGCAGGAGGCAAAGCAGCAACTTGACTCTTGAATTACTCTGCTAGTAATTTTATTTTTGGTAAATTTTTATTATTCATTCTTTTTTAAGTCCCTTCAGTTTTTCAAAGATTTCATGGAAATTCATGAAAAATCAACATATTTTTTCATCCTAATGCAAATTGTGAGTTTTTTTTTATTTTTTTTATTTTTTTTTTAAAATTCTGCAAAAATCGTCAAAAAAACATTTTGGTGATGCTACCTCACACCTGCAGGTGGCAGTATTTCTTACTTCTGCTACAATGCTCCCTCAGCCTTACTTGATGTCAAGCGATCGATCTGGTTGCTATTTTAGAATAATAATTTGGCCTACTGTTCTTGGCAGAATAACTTCAGCCATGTAATTCAGTTACATTGGAGTTTTTTTTAAGCATAAATATCATACTTAAGATTTTCAGATTTACCAGCAGAGCTTTAGATGATGTTCTGGGTTCATCTGGGACTTCCTGGATGGGCCATCGATGACATGCTAAAAAAGAGTTTTTTATGAAAAGGTTGTTTTATGAAGATGCTGTTCCAGTGAGTTGTGGCTTAGTATCCAAATTAAAAGAATGGAAGAAAGTATAGAAACCCAAACACCCAGAAGCATGAATTGTGATTGGCTCCCAAAGGACAAAGTATAAAATCCATCTCTCCTGCCCTCTCCCTTCTTCTCTCTCTGCTCTGTGGTCCACCAGTGGGGAATGGTTCTTCATCTAACTGCATCCTTGAGTCACAGGACCATCTGTCACTGGTGGGTAAAGCAGGAGCCTCATTACAGAAAATGGACCCACAGGTATGTTATTTACACCGGTGTGCAGCTTAATGTTTGCAGCCTTCTGTCCTTGTGCACATTACAACAGGATGGTTTTAAAAATATCTTAAAATAACGTTTGACATTCAATTACAGAGCAATTCATTCTCCTACAGCAAAAAACAAGGTTAACATCAGAAGATGAAATTGAAGATCGATTCTTTCCTCATGGATTTTTATTCTATTTTTGCATTTTTGTTTCTCAAATTACATAAAAAAGATTTTCCTTTGATTTGCTCTCAAATTATGATTTATTACACTTAATTTACTCTCGGAAAATGCGCACCACAAGAATTTGTTTTGTTTTTCTATTTTCTGTTTATCATGTTAATATGTTATTATTGTTTTTTGTAGACACCCATAAACTTTGTTCAAATTCAGTCTGGGATTTAACTAAAATAATTCAAAGGAAAAAACACAGAAGACTAATGATATGTCATATTTAAACAATAAAAGTATTGGTATCAATATCGATATTGGCGATACTGGCCCAGGATCGCTGACATAGAATTACAAACACACACTTCCAATTCTTGTTTTTCTTTAATTTTGAAAGGTGAACATAGAGTAGTGAAAAATTATGAAGGGGAAAATTGAAATTCTGTCTTTACTAAGAAAAATCACCTTTAATTGCTTTTACAGTTTTTAGTTGTGTGTAACTACAAATTGAAAGATTTGTCCGTTTTTCTTTCAAAATAGCGCAACTTTGAATATTGAACAGAAAATGTCCGCTTTCAAGTCTCTCTACAGATTCTCCTTTGGACTTTGACTAGGCCATTCTAACACATAAATATACTTAGGTCAAAATCATTCTATTTTATCTTTGAGTGTATCTTTAGGCTCATTGTCCAGCTGAGAGTAATTAATATGTACATCCATACCTCAAGTTATTGTTCAAAATGAGAAAATAAGAAGCTGCATGAAGATCCAAAACTTCATTTTTAATAGATCTATAGATGTTTTTGTCTTCCTCTCTGAAAATTGCAGCCGCTGTATTGTGCTAATCTTCCTCGTCGGTCCATATGTTGCAGTGCTATCAACTCTGAATGCCGTTTTGGCAGCTTCGCAAACCAAATGTGTGCTAGAATGATTGGTTCGACTGACACTTTTCCATCTCTGCAGCTACAATCACCTCCGCAGATAAACACGCCTTCAGCCGACAAACTACGTTTGTTAAACTGTCTCTCATACAAAAGACGGCAAAAAGGTTTGCAGGTTTGTATGTGGTGAGTGATTATGGAGCGTGTGATTTGATCAGTAGCCGATATGATGAAGGAGCAGAAGATCTTACTGATCTCTGGATGTAGATCGTAGTTTCATTCCTTTTGTTGTTTATGTCCTTATATTGAAAGTGCCAGGTGATAAATCCATCTTACCATTTTTCTGAAGCACCTTTCTGTAGCTGTCAGACTTTTTCTGAGCTCCATTAAGGTCAACTGAGTTTATTCTATTTATTTTCCTAAAACATAATTTTTATTGAATAAAAAGTCCAGATTTAAATACACAATAACAACTCCTAGTGAAAGTTTCGACTAATTTGAGAACTTTTGAAAATGGTCTTGTGTTTGTGGAAACCACATCTGTTAGCAGTTTCCATATAAAAAAAAAATCAAAACAATACCTACAATAAATATTCATTGTTTGGAAAAAGCAGCTCATTAATGGCGGGAACCAAAACCCTTTGTGGGCCAAGTTTGGTCCAGACTGCGCCCCTCCTCCTGGACGCTTCGCTTTGTTTTGTCTGTGATTTTCATGAAGCTGTGATATAAAAACAGCAACTGTTGGCCAGAGAATGATAACTTTGTTTCTCCCGTCTCGATAAGGCTGCAGCGTTTTCTCCACCTCATCCATTGTTGAACCACACGGTTTAGTTGTCGCCTTTTCAAGCTTTGCGTTTTTCATGCGAGGTCTCCCACTCACATAATCTCCAAACGTTCCCACATGCTTATGAAAAGCCGCAACGCTACTTCACTCTGTTTGTACAAACTGAAACAATGAGTAAATTGCCCCTATCTAGTTAGCCAAAAATGACCATTACGGTCTGCTCCTGTCTGTGTTTACGTTTAGCCGAGGCGTGTAATTAGGGAGTTAGGGAATATGTGACTCTAATGGGCTGATCAGAATTAGTGTGACTCATGGAGCTACAACACAGGCAATAATGGGAAACCAGCAGCTTTAAGTAAGTTGTTACTGAGCTTTCATAAAAAAAAAATGTAGGAACTAAGATCTCTTTTTGAATTGTTTGTTGTTGAACCTATAGATGTGTCTCCATTAGAACAGAATCTATAATAAGAGTTATCCAAATAAACATGACAGAGAACAGAATGCTGTGAACAGACATCATTATAACCCTTTCTGTTGGAGCTGTAATATATGTGCTGTATTGGCTTAGCGGCTCTGTGGGGTAGCTGCGGTAATTGCAGCTTGGCAAAATCACCGCTTGGAAAAAAACAAACAAAAAAAAAAGCCCCGTACCATTGTGGGGGCTTCTCTGTGTCTCTGCCTTTGTGTTTGTATGCACGTGCGTGAGAGTGTGTGTTTACACACGTGTGCTTTCAAACATGCATCTTGTTTTGTGTTCCACGGAGGTTTCATCTGTGTAGAAAAAGCTCTTAACTGGTTAGGCTCAGCAATGACCTAGATACAGTAAGAGAGGAAGGAGAATGCAGGAGGAGAGACAGACAGCAAGGGAGAGAGAGAGAGGGGAGAGGGGCACAGATAGGCAAATTAGAGGCGAAGACAACTCACCACGTACAGTCTTTGGGTATATCAATTATCCCACAGAGGGTGTGTGACAATTGCCATGTTGCCATGACAGTTCATGTTGTCCCAATTAACACTGCACGCTTGCGGAAAGCAGACCACATTTCACTTTTTGGAACTTGCTTGCAGAATGTCTCTGCTAAAGTGTCAGATTTCTGCCTTCAGTGTTGGAGATGATGCAAGGTACAGATTGGCCCTGACAACTTGTCTCGGGGTCTCCGAGGAAAACATAGGCGGTGTATGTACGGCTGCAACGCTCGCCACAAGAATTCACTCTGCAGAATGTTTCCTCCACGCTAAACAGACTCAACACACTGCGAAGCTTCCAGCTCCACCAGCACATTGAGGCCGACACCAACATTCAGCCGAGAGAGGAGAGAATCCATCAGAGCTGAGAATGAAGCTCACACAATGGAGATAACCAACATAACAGTTTTTCTTCAGGTCACTTCAAATTCAGTTAAATTAGTTGTCATAACTCATTTAACTGAAAACAGTTGTGGATGGTGATGGATCCAGGAAGGATCTCCGGGTTCTCCAGGGGAAGTTTCCAGCCAAACAGCTGATGTGTGGTCTACAGGGTGTTGATATTCATACACATCACACAAGTTTCACAGAACACCTGGGGACACCCCTCTTACTTCAAACAGTTACAGAGACGGAGCGTTTCTGCAGACAGCCTTCTCCAATCACACAACAGAAGGGAAGCAGGAACTCCTCAGATGAAGTAAGAGGAAAACCTTTAGAGTGTTGGCAGAACGTTATCAGCTTCTACCAACACACACAGAGAGAATGGGAGCCAATCATTGTGAACAATGGATATTGATCTGCATGCTAGAAGACCTGCATGGGTCATCAATCCTATTGGTGTTGTCACCAGACGAGACGTGCTGGTGTTTCAGTCTAGGTAGGTGGGTTTAGTCAATACAGAACTTCTCTACACCCTGTGAATAAAACCATGACGAGCCAATATGATTTGAATTATCTCATAAGCCAGTTATTGTGCCTCTGCCTGATTTTGTCTTCATGCACAACAGAGCCTCAGATTATCCAGGCTTCATCACCAATGGGGGTGAGAGGAGCAGAGAAAACTTCTGGGAAAGACTCCATGTGGACGGTCTGAACGCCACGGCCAGAAACTTCAATGTTCTGAATCCCAATGCAGCTTCTTTTGCCTTGGCGTACATAAATTGTTTGCTGTCTAACCATCAACAGACAGTATTTACAAATGGCAAACATGCGTAAAAACATCCTACTGGAAGGTAACTAGTTTAAGTCCATCCTTCACAGATTATTTCAGCCTCTGCATCCATGTGGATCCTCCATCTTACTCTGTCTCAGATTGAGGAGGTCGGACATTTTGCAGCAGTACAATTCTATTTGTCACAAACTGTATTAAACGCCTCAGAATCTACATGAGAATGTGTTGAATTCCTTTTTTCCAGAACAGAGTTTACTAAAGTCAACAGGTCAGGCTGTTGTCAACCTCAGCTGACCTCTACTTTCACTAAGCAGAAACAATAGTTGTTTTTCTTTTGAGTAATTTTTAATAGATTCAAAATCCAACAAAAATGTAACATTTTTTTGTCCGTTTTATTTATTTTGTTTTTACAATAACTATTTGCTATTGAATCTGAAATTCACTCCAGTCCATTCAGTTTAAGGTGCATTGATATCTTTCTTGGTCTACTTACATATTTGTCTTCTACAACCTTGACACTTTTTTTTTTTGCAGCTTGCTCTGAATTTTCGACACAATGAGCACAAGTTCACCTCAGGGCATTAGTCGATACTCTCCTTGCTCTGACACACACACACACACACACACACACAGGGACAGAAAGTTACTATAGAACAGATTGGAATCACATAAATAAAAGAAAAACAGCTTTGTCAAAAGATTCCCTCTCTCATTGTGTTCATTGAGTCTTTCTACATACTTTGTTTCTTTTTAACACTCTGTACTGAAATGCTGCTGGTTTTTGTGCATCTCTTATCCAGGCAGCATAAGCTACACCACTGCTTGTCTTATACTTTTAAAAGTATGTCATCTCTTCTCTGTTGCTGTGCAATGCTTTGATCGGGAGAGTTTGAAGTAAACACACACAGAAGAACTGAGTTAACTTAGTTTTACTTGAGATTCTCCAGCGAGTTTTAATAGATTTGCCTCTGAGCGTCGGAGCGTCTGCCCAGCAGAGTCCAACTCTTTGAAACATCACTGCGCTTGTTTTCACCAACATTCAGGCTAAAACAGATTTAAATCAGCTTTACTAACTAATGCTGACATTTGACTCAAACAAACCAATCCAGTCCTTTCCAAACCCACACAGCCACATCAGACCTTTCTTCATGCGACTATCTCTGAAATTTGAATTTTTTTTGCAGATGCTTTCATTCTTCTGATTCAGACAGCTGAAAAGGCCTTCAGTGTAATAACAGCTTGAGCTACAATAGTCTTTTATTCCACAGGTTCAGTTTCTGAACCTGCTGATTAAAGTCAAGAATGAAAGAAACTTTTTTCAGACTTCGAAAAAGAAAAGAATTTTCCCTCTTGCCTTTGAGCATTCAGTACACACGTTTAAGTCGCTGCGTTTCTCATTTAGTATCAGGGAGAGTATTTCAAAAGTCGCAACAGGAACAGGAGTGCAGTGCAGATGTAGGGTCAGTTCTAGTACGACTAAATGCTGACAAGATAAAGAGAAGTCATGGAAAATCTTTAAAGTCTTTCTTATCTACAGCAGATTGGAACAGGCGATAGACTAAGAATGAGAAAATGAGGCAGAAACGAGACGTGTGCAGTAGTCACCAAGTTAATGTGGTGCCCACAGATATCACTGTCCCAATTATCTTTATGCTTCTTCGCACAAAAATAATTACACAGAGGAACAGGCTGTTGTTCTGTGTTTGACAGTGTGGTGACGGCGGCGGCTTGAGCTGCAGATGAGACTATTTTCACACGTCAAAGAGCAACATTTAGAAGGTCAGGCATAAAAGCACCGAGCGGCAGGTACTACATCACATTTATGGATCAAAATTTTTAATCCAGCAATAGTAAATGTGAAAGGAAAATCTTTTCTATTAGAGAGCACTAATCACACATCTAATATAAATGTTTTGAGAGTAATAATACCAAAAACACAATTAAATTTGAATGATTCCATTTGAGCTGTGGATTTATAGAATCAACTATTAGTAATCACAATAATATACTCTAAGAAACAAAACAGACAAATAAACATAAAACCTGCAGCTAAAAGAGACAAACGCAGGAAGGAAGTTCACCTTTTGACCACAATAAAACCGACAAGAGGGTTTGCCACTTTGGTTCAGAATCAAGCTGGTGTGTCGTCTCTCTGACTGGGAACCAGATCTGGACCTGGGCAGGTGTTGGTCCCTCCCTCTGTCACTGCAGACACTGTCCTGTTCTTTGGCATCGTCTCATCAATTCCACCTCGGATTGATGTCCTTCTTCACTTGGGACTGGAAAGGACTAATGTCCTGTTCAGTCCGGTTTGTTTGAGATGTGAATGTGTAACCCGTGTTACATTCTAGGATTAGAAATAATCCAAATTAAAGTCAATCCAAGTGATCTCTTAAAAACTAGGTTCGTCTGCTGGAGGAGGTGG